>VYZR01056015.1:40290-63458 GCA_013400675.1 Oxylabes madagascariensis | reverse complement strand
TTTTTTTTTTTTTTTTTTTTTGTCAACACATGCGATCTGTAAGAGATTGACCCAATTCCAGCCTGAATGGGTTTTCTCTACTATGTAACTGCATTAGTGAACAGAAATACTAAATATGCATTACCATTATTCATGACAAACCATTTGCTAAATTAACTGAAATTACTGTATTCACATTCTCATTCTCAGGAGTATATACAGTATATATACAGTATATATACAGTATATATACAGTATATACATTCTCAGGAGTATATACAGTCCTGAACTGAATGGACATGTTTTATAATTTGCTTTTGAAGCAACACAGCATGGTGAAAGCTGTTGAAATTCCTGCATACAAGCACAGTGGAAGCCATTACCTAGAGAAGCAGCTGTTTCCCTTCTACTGTGCTAGAAATACATCATATTTATTGGAATTTATAAAATAATCATGCCAGAGATTCATCCATATCTGGTAATGTGAATATTTGGTGATACGAAAACAATCCCTTGGCTTTTAGAAAAGGGTGGTCCAGCATGTGAGCAACATCAGCAATGGACAAAGATTTGCTATGACAGAATGAAATGAAAGTGAAAATACATGGATATAAATGAAAGTGGCTGAAGTGTATGGGGAGGAAATACAGTCCATAACACAGCATTAGGTAAAAAGACTGCCTATTTCCGTGATAAACTTTATGCTTTCTATAAGTGTGACTAAAAGAGAGCAGGGTATGGATATCTGCAAAATAATTCTCAGATTTTGACTTGGAAGAAAACCCTGAGATGTTAAGAAAGATCTGGTGTTTGGTGACCTGGACTGCCTGCAAGATTCCTAGTTCAGAGAGGAATGTAAAAGCAGAGGAGCACTCTATGAGGGTACAGGTTTCTTAACACAGGGATACTGATGAGAAAAGTCTTCATACTTTTAGCTGAAACTTTGGAAAAGCTTTAAAAACGATTAGAAAAAGTAGTGGATTAGACAGTCAAACAAGAAAAAAATAAATTAGTACTTTTCTTCTCAATTTTTGTTGCTGGATCCCTCTTTCCCTTGCTTCTTGCCTTTATTTCTCATGCAGATTTGTGCATCCACAGTACATTGTTCTCTTACAAGCATTGCTTTTGAAAATCCAGAACATATTTTAAGCATTTCCAAAGGACTGACATAAATGTGGGAGCTCTGTGCCTTCCCTTATCCTAACAGGTTCAATCCCTAACCCAGTCTGAGGTACTAAAAGGCTTGCTCCACTTACAAGATGGATAAAATTTTTAAGCCAAATGCTAGCCTCCCAATATATACCAACCCAAACGTCCTAGCTACATGTCTGAATGACTAGGTAGCTTTTGTTTAAATCCATGTTTTTCTTCTAAAGAAGTTACCATGACATTGTGCTAGTTGGAATTTATGGCTCAAGACTGTGGAATACCCTCTGCCAGACCTGGGCAACTACTGACATTCCTGATGCATTTTGTTGTTGTATTATTTGATTTAAACAGGTAACATGTAGTCCTCATAAGAGATGTGGTTTTAAATAATCCCATTTAAATATACACATGGGTGCATAATCTGACTTGCTAGCAAGAAATGTTAAACAGGATTTACTTGCTTACATAAAATCGAAGCTAAAGCATCGATTCCATGTCATTTTTTTTCCCCCTCAGGCAAACAGTTCCCCCCTACTCCACCTCCTGCACTGAGGCATTTATTTACCTTTTATGCAGAACGGCCCATCGTAGGCAGTTTTGGAGCAGTCACAGGAGTAGCCGTTGTATTTCTCCACACATTTCCCGCCGTTGGCACAGTACATCCCATAGCTCGTGCAGTGGCCAGAGCAGCCGGGCTTCACCCCGGGCGTGACCTTGGCTCTCTCTTCCAGGTCCAGCGACACCCCGTTCATCCTCAGGGAACGAATGCAGCCCAGGAAGCCTCGCTGGCCTCCTGCAGCACCTGAGAGGGAATGTTGGAGCGTGAGACAGCACTGAATGGATTTTATTGCTGTTGCTTCATATGAAATATCCTGCTAAACCTGTGGTAACTTCTTTATAAGGGCAAGAAATTGTCTTGTCCTAATGACAATAAATCAGTGAAACCTCGCCCTTTGATATCATACCATTAACAACCATAAATAGCAGTTTTTTATCAATGCTTGCTTTATACTGATTAGACATTTGAGATTCTAGCTCTCCACTGTAAGATTCTGTAATAAATGATTGGAATAATTCGTGTTAACTACAGAAAATAATACTATAAGGAATTGTAACAGTAGCATATAAAATATATCTAACCAAAGGTAAGAGGGAGAAATGCCAAACTTCCCGAGAATCCTTTGCAAATACATAAGAATTAACCAAGTAATAAAAGCTCTAGCCACCAGCAACTGCTCCATGCAGATGCAAATAAGACAGCCATCTCCTAGCGATGAGGAACCCTCCGTGAATCTGAAAATCAGCACCACTGGAGTATGACCATCAGATGCATCAGATGCCATAAGATTCACCTTAAGCTCCATCTCATGGATATCCATTGCCACAAACTAGTTTTGGAGAACACAGGGACCCTGGATAAAGAAGACACCTGGACACCATCAGCCCAGAGATGATCGACCACTACTTCAAAAATCAACATAAGACTAATCCAAGCATATATGTGATCCCTTTAGCTATGAATCTGTATAGGGAAACCACTTAAAATTAAAAACCTATTGTAATTTTCCTTGCTTGTAACAGTATAAAACTGTACCCAAAACTTCCTATTTTCGGTGGACTGTCAGGGCCTAAGGCTTATGCTGGTCTCTGGTGGGACACCCCTCATCGATCCCCAGGCTCAGTGTTGTCCAAATTTATTATCGTGGCTAATTAAAAATTTTTCAATAATTTTGATAATAAATCATTATTATTAAAAATTAGTTATTTCATTTATAACAATTCCTTTTCATTTCAACTTCGATGTTTTTAGAGATAACGGTGGAAGAAATGGGCTTGGCTCAACTGCTAAGCTGTAGCCCTTTTCTCCTAATGATTAGTGATGGTGAGTGCTAATAATAACGCCATAATGAGTTATGCAGTGTTACATTTTTCAAAGCCACAATGGGCAAAGAAAAAAGGAGTCAATTCCCCATTCTCAGTTACAATAGGAAATATTCACACTAATTTCCAAGAAATATCATGTATGCTACTTACTTATCAGAGCAAAGACTGAAGGATGGAACACAGAAAATTACATTTCACAATCTGGGTTGAGATGGTTTTTTATAGCAGCTAATAAGAACAGTCCTTTTCCACCCCTAGTAAACACTCATTGAAAAAATGTATTTTTTGAGGCTGGATTTGACACAGCAATCAAAAAAAGCCCACACTAAAAAATGCGAGTAAATAAAAATGAGTGCTAGCATCTTTCCTGTTCATCCCTCCTCTCTTTGATTACTGCACTGCTGCAGGTGCCAGAGAGTCCCTGAGGAGATCTGAATGCTCAGAACCACAGAGCACAGAGGCTGATATTTACCTGAGTGGGGAAGAGGACTAAATACAAACTAGAGTGGGCTGCTTCAAACCAAGTACTGGTAACTGGATGATTTAGAGTAGGAGCAGTCATGGCTTGGTCTCTTCTGAGTGCACATGGCAGAGGGCGTTCTGGTGTGATTCCATTCTGTGTAAACTCATATACACTGCAGTGATGAAAAACCTTCTTTCCCCTCTCAGTGACTGTCCTAGCCCCTAGGACACAAAGTCATAACCCCTCAGTCCCTCTTGTTCATCCAAAGAATAGATATTTATTCTACAGAAAATGGTAAAGGAGGCATTGAAACAATTCCTGTTCAGCATTACCCTCCAGGGCCCTGATATTTAGGTATTCATTTTGGGCACTCCAACTCAAATCCATAGTTTAAAGCTGTTCTCTGATACATGTGCTCCAATCACCAAATTATATGAAATAGATGTAATTCAGAAAAAAAATCTGGTGCAGATTATGACATTCATTTTTTTGGCAATAAAGGTACTATATATTTCAAAACATTGCTGATGTTACAGTCAATTCAAAACTAACAAATAAACTCATCATTATCAAAAATTCTCAAAGAACTCTGTCTAGGAAAAAAAAATTCCAGCTCTTCCTGTTTAACAGGAAAAGGCTTGGTATTTTTTTAAAGGTTAAGTGTTCCTCTTTTAAACAAACTTCATCTTTCAGCTTATTTTGAAACTGCCATTTACTAGGATCACAGCAGCAAAGGACAACCTGAGCTTGTAAATAACACCTGCACATCTGGTGACACATTATGCACAGTTTGCAGTAAAACTGGGTTGATTACTAAGGCAATGAAGGCTTTAAACATAATTTTAATTCATTTGAGTGGTTGAATGCTGACTAACATGGAGAAAAAAGCCATTTTTTTTCTCTTTTCACTTCCTTCTTCTCCTGTAACAGATATCTAGAGAGGTATGAAAGTACTTTGTAATAAATATATTAGAATAATTCGTGTAGATTTAGAAATAGGAGCCTGGGACGGATGCAAACACTGAGGGCCCCCAGGGTCCTCCGCGAAAAACAAAAGACTAANGTGATGCACAAATTGATTATTGTCAAATTGATTATTGTGGCTGAATTAATTTTTCTAATTGTCGTCATAATAAATCATTATTATTATTAAGAATTGGCTATCTCATTTATAACAGCTTCTTTGCTCAACATTTCATGCAGTTCTGATTCCAGCTAATGACACATGGCACGTCAGCACTTTGCAGCCCTGCAACGAACAGTTGGAGAAATGCAAATGCTGCTGGAATAGCATGCCTCAAATGTAGTGGAAACCAGTAGCTCCAGAAAGCAGCTGGACTAACTTAGTTCCAGGGAATGCATTTGTGTAACACTGTGTGGTGCTTTCCTACATCGAATAAGTAAATAGCCCATGGGACTAAAGGGAAAAGACTGCAGTGAGAACTGTGATCAAATGGCCAGTGATCAAATCTGAAGAGGCTGGAAATGCTGTGGAGGCTAGGATGGGCACTGCGGGCACATGTGGTCCTGGCAAGAGCCCTGCAGAAGTTTTCACTTCTGTGGTGAAAAAGTGTTTGTGTCTCTGGGAAGAGACTCTCAGCAAAAAAGGAGTTTGGCACTGCACTCTGCTGGAGGAACTTTCAGCCAGGACATGCAGGTGGAGAGAGACAAAAAGGACACGTTTCTAATGCACAATGTTTTTCTCTTAGTTGATGTTTGTATTTGCAATTATGGGCATGTTTGTAGTTTCTTTTTCTTTTCTCTGTTGCTTTTTTCCCCCCTCTTTGCTGTCACACAAATGCTCGAGGAGCACAGCTTCCCACATTCACTAACTGCTGCTGGCAAGACACAAGGCAAAGAATATTCAGCATTGAGAGCAAAGCCCGGCTGCCTCCTCTGCATCTTACCAACATAGAGCTGGCTGTACAACTCCAGCCGCGTGTGTCCTTCTGTTGGAGCTTTCCTGACTTCCAGGGGTAACTGGTCCACCTGCAGGCTGGCCTGCTTGACATTCCTCTCGGCATTGACCCGGTGCCACTGGTCATCGTTGAGCGGGTTGGGAGATCTCACCACGATTTCCACCGGCCCGTTTCCAACATCAAATGAAAAGGAGACCTCGGTAGCAGCTGGAACAGCAAGCAAAGGGGGTCCACAATTTGTTAGCAGTCTCACGTTGTAAACGCATTCACTTACACTTCCTACAGGGTAAGGAGTCATATCAAATAGAAATGTGCACTGGTAAGTCATCTTCCTAATTTATTAGCATGTTCAGTTCCTTCTAACTTGAGTAAGAGTTCAACTCCTAGAAGAAAGTATCAACAGATCCTCAAGCAATGGCATTAATCTTTGCAGCTTTCCAGTTTGTACATTTTTTTTTTTTTTTTTAAGGAATAAGCATTTTGATAAAAAAAATGATGGAGAAGTCTAATTTTTTTTTTTTGAGGGGCAATTAATTCTTGCAATGAACCAATAATGCCATGGTTAAGACCCATGTGATAATTTTATGGCTGAAAAACAAATGGATCTTCAGTAAGCCCTACAGTGCTCTGTTTATTGTGTATGATTAAAACCATGTCTAGAAATTTTACAAATGTCCATTAAGCCCTACTAGACATTCCTTCAGGTCATTCTGGGCAAATATATAATTGATAACTGTAATTGAATCTTGAGTGTGACTAATAATATATAAATTATTTTTAACAATGTAGTATAATTATGATTTTCCTATTGAGGTTTAGTTTATATATCTTTGGGCTGCAAATTCTATTCTGGTGGCAAAACATCAGATGAAAGGGTTAAAAGAGAACGGATTATCAATTACAGCATTCACAAATGAGGATACCAGACAGAAGTAAAGACAACCAAGGATTCAATTTAATTTGGCTTTCCTCCACACAAAATAAAAAAGCCAGTCCTCCCTTTTAATTCCCTTCAAAGATCTCGGGTGCCCAATTAGGGTCTATGTGTTCCAGTACAGCTGTGGTTTCTGGTTAGGTTGAAATGATAATTCACTATTATAAAACTCTTATTCAGCAACGCTATTAAATTGGGGTAAAAGCATGATTCCATGTTCATTATCATTAACAATGCTGATAAATAGTGGGAAATATTTTTGTACATGACCTAATAGATTTTCACAAGGTTATATCAGATTGGCTTGACAGCACTTTTAAGAAAATTGAATGGATAGGAACAAATTTTTACAGGAAATGTGCTTTTAACCCAAATTTATTATGTAATTGATTTTTTTTTCAAAGTTGGCTACTTCTAAAAAAAAATAAATTGAAAAGCTGTTGTTCTTTCTGTTCTCTGATGAATAAAATAATTTAATTTGTTGAATGAACTGCCTTTTATAAGCCATAGATTTAGTCTGTTTGGCCTTTTGCACTTTACAAGGCACAAAATCTGTGTAAGCCAAAGCTTGCTGTTACAGAAATAAAGATGTTTAGTTTTAATGTTATTATGTTTTGTAGCTTCAGTGGTTCTGCCAATAAACCGAGGCAAAGTAGGAATTAAAGTAAAACCTCTTCAGTACTTAAATTGTATGTTGTGTTCAAGTCCATTTCAAGAGAAAAATTTAATTTTTCTCCTTTAATTTTGCTTTGAAGAACTGCCTCAGATCTCTTCACTGTCAGGCTTGAATAGCTTCCCAAAAGCTCTCTGTCAACAAGACTGTAAAATAAGGACCTCTTACCAGACTTTTTCTCTTATTCTGAGGCAGCTGATGATACTGTCAATATTGCTATTGTGTACTTTGACTATTATCCATTCAGAATTTTTGAAAAACTCCACAAGAATGCTCCTTTGTTTGCTTCTTTTGGTCTTCTGGATAGAAGTATCCCTAAGTTTTTAAAGGAAAGTTATTTTTCTTTTAAAAGGGAAAGTGAAGAAAATTGGCAAATGAAGATATTTCAAGTAGAAGCTCTGTGCCTGCATAGTCTGACTTTATGCTCTAAACTAAAATTTGTATGACAGCCTAAAAGATGTGTAATTAAATTTGTACTTTTTGGAGAAAATCGGTCCCTTTGAAATGAGCACCAATTGCACACATTTTCATTATATTTTTATATTTAATCTTATAGTTAGGGAAAGAATAGCTTTCCAGGAAAATCTCATTCTAGGCCATTTTCACTGCATGTACCTGCTGAGAGGCTGAAAGTCAGAGAAGATAATACCGCATCTATGGACTTCCTGATCCTTCCTCAACCAACCTAAAAACATGATTCTCATACCAAAGGCGAGGAAACGTATTTGCAAGATTGATGGACTGAAAAAACACATGAAATATGTCAATGAAAAGAGCTTCACAGATGGTCAGAGGCTGCAAACAGGATGTCTCACATGCAAACTATGTTACTGGTTCTGACTTCATTCTGAGTTGTATGGACTAAGTACTTTCCAACCAGGGACATCTCCAGGTAAGATGACAGGTCTTAACAGAAATGGATGAATATCTGACCACAGGCACATTAGTCAGAAAATGAAGACAAAAGAAATTTCACACCCCCAAAAATGAGACAGGTGACCTTAATTGATCTGACAGGTAGAAGTACCTCAGAAGTCTGAGGTACTCAACACTCTTTTTGTCTCAGTTTTTACTGGCTGTTGCTCTTCCCACATGTCTTGACACCCCGAATCTCAAGGCTGGGAGGAATGAAGAATTCAAGATCAGGTTTGAGCACACCATGCTGCCTCCTTCTTTTCCCTCTATACCAGCTTTATTACTGAGCAAGGTGTTCTTTTGATCAATGATCAACTGTCCTGTCTGTGTCCCTTTCCAATGCCTTTGCCACCCTCTGTCTCCTGACTGGGATAGAGAGGAAGCTTTGGCACTGTGCAAGCACTGCTCAGCAATAGGCAAAACACTGGTGTGGTATCAATGCTATTCTAGGCACAAATCCAAAACACACCACCATATGGACTGCTGAGGAGAACACTAGCTCCACCTCAGCCAGAGACAGTACAACATCCAATTTGTTCAGAGGTTCAGTGTAACTTCTTATATAGAAGACTGGCAATTATTAAGCTTTTTTCCCTAAGTATGTTATACTTTTCAGTCTCTGTCTACACATACAATCCATACATCCTCTTTGACTCAAATACACCTTTGATTGATGTGACATTGATTGCTAAACATTTGAATAGGATGATTGAAAAAATATCTAAAATACCTGTGCATATGTGAGTATTTATTTTCAATGACTGACCCAGCACAGAACTTTTTTTAAAAATATGTAGGAAATGAGCTGCAAAAAAATGACTAGAGGTTAGTACTGGTCACTTTTTAGGTAATGAAGTGAGTTTTCCTAATAATAATTTTATTTTCTAGTCTACCAAATACAGTAAAACCCAAGCCAGTTTTTCTAAGAAATGAGAATAATGATCAGACTTTGAACAAATGTCTGAAATTGTCTAATTATTAAGAAAAAAAAATTAACGTGGGTTTTAATTTATTCAGTCAGTACAAGGTTTTGTGATGAAAATTTCATAAAATTGAGCAATTTTTTATGTATTCCTGCTACATAAATTTACTCGATACACTGAGATTTGTGGCTTAGTTTGACCCTTTCTGTGCCTTGCGCAATTATATATAATTAAATCTGAACATGTTTCTGTCATCAATTCAATTTTCTAAGGTCTCAGGATGTTGTCAACCATCTGTTCAGAACACAGAAGAGCAGCTTTGGCAAAAAAAAATGCCCTTCTCACTCTTTGTTCTGTGTTGTTTTTAGCTCTATTCAGGTCTCAGAATTTCATCATCTTAAATCTATGAGGTATTTGCCCATAAAAATCAACGGGTACAACTGAACCACTGTGCAGGAAGACCTGGATAGTCTGGAAGAACCTGTGAAGTTTAACAAAGAAAAATGTAAGAAGGTCCACAAAGATATCAAAGTACTTGGAAGCCTATTGGCGGAAAACCTGAAAAAACTCTGTTTGTTTAGCTTTGAGAAAGAAGGCTTGGGGGAAACCTTATCACCATTGTTCTGGTATTTAAAGGGTGGCTACAAAAAAGATGGAGACATCCTTTTTATAGGAAGTCACATGGAAAAGATAAAGGGTAATGGGTACAAGTTACTCCTGGGGACACACAGGAGGGAAATTTTTTGCAATGACAACAGTCAGCTACTGGGATAATGCCTCCAGGGAAGCGGTAGGTTCCTCTACACTGGACACTTTTAAAATTCAGCTGGACAGGGTGCTAAGACATTTTGTCTAGACTGTGCTTTTTTAAAGAAGGGTTGGACCACATGATCCTTGAGACCCCTTCTAACCTGCCATGCTATGATTCCGTGATTCCATGATTCTGTGATTCTGTGACTGCGCTGTCTGTAGGATTCCATGTTTCTTGGGTCCTTCCTTTCAAGGCTTTCTAGTAGATGTGCTTTAGTTAAACTCAAGTTCTGAGGGTCAGCTGCAGGGGAAGCAGCACACACTTTTATGTCCTTTGCTACGCAGAAGGTCAGGTTAAATGAGCTAAAAGACATTTCTGGCATTCAAGATCTGCGACTAGCTAGATCTCCCATTTTCCTTCAAGTCTTTGTATTTCAAGTATCTTTTTTTCTCCCGTTTTCTAGTTTGATTTTTGTAGATGAATTTCAGGCTAGGATCTCTAGTTAAAATGAGGCTGCTAGCAAAGAAAGAGATGATAATGGATGGGTGGGTACTCACAAGATGCCAAACAGCAGGTGAATTTCTCAAGACACATAAACCGGGAAAAAAAAGGAAGAGGGATAACAACCCTCCTCTCAATCATCTCTCTAATGTACGCCCATCTCTCTATTTCTCTCCTTCTCTCCCATTATCCTTTCCATGAAACACATAGTTTCATGTCCTCCCTTGTACTTTGTTTCTCTTACCTCCCTTGATGTATTTTTACATCCTTCAAATGGGTCTGACTGATGTTTTAGTTGACATATATCAAAGGGAAAAGGATCTAACTTCTTCAGAATTCTTTTGAAATCCCATTCTTAGAACATAAATGCTATGTTACATCTAGAGTCAGAGTTCACTCACTTGGCTGTAAAATAGTTTACAACAATAAGCTATAAACTGTAAACTGAATCTGCCAGACAGGTATTTGTTCTGAGAAAATAACAGCTTGAAAATACTGTATCTCTGTAAGGGCAACATCTGCCAAACTTCTTGGACAGTTTGCAGATACACCTCTGGCAAAGGGCTCACTGTCTGAATCTGTAGACAGAATGCAGTGAAATGATTGAAAATGAAAGAAAACTTAATCAAAAGAGAGATATGATAGATATTTCTAGAGTCAGTGGTCTATGTATCTTTATATNCAAAAAGCGCCCGGCTGCCCCCAGCACTGTCCTTTTCCTGCCCCAAAACTCGCGTTATCTCCCCCCTCCGAGAGAAACATCCAGAGACAAAAAGAGGTGTAGCCAGGTGATACAAATCTCCTTTGGCCCCTTTTGTTTCTCTTAAGTACCTATTTAAGAGGAGCAGAAGATGTTCCTCTACCTTAAGTACGAAGTAGTTGTGGAAAAAAAATTCTATAAGGGAAAAAAAACCAAACAAATCTAACCCTCAACAGAAATCTATCATATGATCAAGATCAGGTCTGATATACATAGTTATTAGAATCCTTCCCACTGCCTTTAATAGGCTCTGGATAGAAAAGAAAGCATTCTAAGATTTGAAAGTAATCTTGTCCACCTTTCCCACTTATACTCAGATATTTGAATTTAAAGATAGTTTCACTAAGTAATCTCTAGATTACCTTCCCTGGTGCCCTCATTTGTCAAGGGCTGAGAGAGGCCCTGCCAATGCTGACATGGAAACAACACTGGTAGGTTGTTCTTGGCTGTCAGAAATAGGTGGAAAGAGCTGCAGATGCTACCCTGTAGTGCCATATTGGAACACAGGACCTGCTTTAAGGAGGTCACTTCTCAAAGGACACAACTTAAAATTAAAGCTACCAAAGCAACAAAACAGAGAAAAATTGTCGATCAAAGTTGCTTCACCACAATACAGGAATTACTGTGTATCTTGGCTGTCTGTTAATAATCAGGTAGCTGTCGAAAATCATGACTGTATTTATAATAATGGGACTAAGCATCTGGATGGCTTCATCATTTATCTAATTCCTAAATGATAAGTCCGTTTGAACTAATGAGCAGAAGCTTCATTCATTTGACCAAATGACAGTGCATAACCATGCCCAAGACTTCAGTGATCCCTGAGCTAAGTGCCAAATGAACCAGCTCTGGAAGCTGCACAGCTGCATCAGCATGATGCTGTGCCAACAGTAATTAGTTCTAATGAGAGACTATACTGCACTGACAATCAATCCCAGCATAGCTGAGTGCTGATTTATGTGGACATACTATTATCTTTCTCAGAAACAGCTCAGGTATCTCTCTAACATAGGGGCTCATTGTACAGATTAGACACACTCTATATTTGCCTATGGTTTACAAGTAAAATAAAGAAAAATAATGAAACTTTACATTCTTTTGAATCTTATGCAGTCATTTATGTAAGTGCCGAGAAGGAAAAAAGGGTGAGTGAAGCTATTGCTTTGATTTAATATTATATAAGATCCACTTCTCATGGGTAAATTCATCCACAAGATACAAGTGAGGCTCAATGTCTCTCTGAACAAGCTGATATTCTGTAAGGAATGAACAATCCATCTGGATCTGAGGGTCACCAGTGTGAGTGAATTGGGGACATCAAGACTGGAGACAGCCTGGGTTGAAGGGATCATGCACAGGTGGAGTTTGTAGTCCTGAGGTATATGGATCTGGTAAGGAGTAAAGTTAGGCAAACTTTAGGAAAGCGAACTTCCAGCTCTACAAGCAGATATTTAATAGGACTTCCAGGGAGACTGCTCTCAGAGTTAGGGAAGCAAAGCAGAGCTGGTAGATCTTTAAGGAAGTCTTCCACAGAGCACAAGAGCCAGCAATCCCTAGGAGCAAGAAATTCGGCGGGGAAAACAAGAGATGGGCATGGCTGAGTAGGGGGCTGCTGGTGAAATCAAAGGGAAAGAAGCAAATGCACGGGCAGTGGAAACAAGCACAGGAAACCTGGGAAGAGTACAGAGATGAAATATAGCTGTAGGGAGGGGTGAGGAAGGCCAAGGTGAAACTGAACCTGAGCCTGGCAAGGGATGCAAGGAACAACAGGAAGGGCTTCCACAGGTATGTTAACCAGAAAAGGAAGGTCAAAGAAGGTGCACCCACTCCCAATAAACAGAGGTGGAACACTGGTAACGATGGATGAGGAGAAGGCTGAGGTACTCAACACCTCTTTTGTCTCAGTCTTCGATGACAGCCTCTCTTCCCACACCTCTCAAGTGAATGGACAGCAGGACAGGGACTAGGGGAGCAAAGCACTTCTCACTGTAGGTAGAGATCAGGTTCATGACCATCTGAAGAACTTGAATGTGCATAAGTGTATGGGACCCAATGAGATATTCTCCCAGAGTCCTGAGGGAATTGGCTGATGGTTAGTCAGGCACAATTTTCTCTTGGTGAAGCCATGTTGGCTGTCTCTAATCACCTCCCTGTCATGCACATGCCTTGACATAGCTTCCAGATCTGCTCTATGACTTTACCAGGCAGAGAGTTAAGGCTGACTTAAGGGTTCTCTTCTTTACCTTTTTCCTGTCACTGGGGACTTCACCTGAGTATCATGATATTTAAAATATCACAGAGCATAGCTTGGCAATAACAACAGCAAATTCTCTCAGGACCATGGGACGCATCTTGTCAATCCCACAACTCTAAGTTTGTTCATGTTCCTTGGGTGATCTTGAAGCTGAGTTGAGTTGCAATGAGAGAAACCTTTTCCTCCTAATCCCTGATGTTCAGATGATGTTGAGATGTGTGGGAAGAGAGATTACCATATGTATTGGTAAAATACTACTTCCCTGTGAAAAAGGAGTGACTGCTATTGGCATTAACATTTTGATGATATAACTGTAAAGCTAGTTTTAAATAATAGTGATTTCAGACTTTCTGTAACAGAATTACTGATTTCTCTCAGTGAAATTCTTGCTGCCTGGAGGAAATATTTTTAAACACATTTTATCTGCAGTCATAGGAAGTCTAGAAACACGTATAGAAAGGAGAAGGGAAATTAATTTATAAATGAAAGGCAAAGGAATGAAAGTATGTATAGCTGAATGGCTTTAACCATTAAAGTTTTGGAAGAAATTATAACATAGTATTAAGAAAACATACAAAGAGTAATCCAAGGGTGGTTTTTTTTCCCGAAGACTAAAGAAACTCATTTCTAGTGAACAGAATTTATTCAATTCCTGTCCAATTTCATTAGGAATACATAACTCTTCAGAATGTCTGAATCTTCTTACGACCTTTTCAGTTTGTTTTTTATCCTGAAATTTTCAAAATATCCTGCACACCGAAAAAAAAAATCATATCAGAATGAAAAACAAAGGAAAAGGCTTTGTTGAATGCAAGAAAGAGTACCCTCTAAAATGTCTATCTCATATTTTTGATCCTCATTTTCTCCACCATTTGGTTTGCAGCCTGAAGGCTCTTGATTCAGTCTCTGCTGTATGCAGTATCTACATCTGGCAGCTGTAAACTTGCAGTGACATTTCTTTGAGAATGGACAGGGAATCAGATCTACTGAGCAATGTTGACCTGATTCAGCAAGAGCTGCTTTTCTTATGCATATGACTGTGTTGTTCCATTGTAAGATAAGACTGCTGACAAATAAATTGTTTTGCTATATATTCAAAAGGAATGAAATTGAATGCATTATTGTCCTTCTTCCTTCATGATATTTTAATATCTTCTTTCTAGTAAGATTTACAGTAACTTCAACAACTGGACAGGTAATAAGTCTAAATTCTAGTTACAGTTTACAGAAACAAAGCATCTTTGGATTAATGGGAATCAAATATGTTAAAATAATTCTTTCATAATTTCATTTTATGACTGCTATATTCAGATATTTGTCTGTCTGACTGAATAACTAGATTTTTTTTTTTCTTTCATTGCCTATGTTGGAATAAACTCTCTCTACTGTTATAACCTTTGCCTATTGTATCCATGCTGAGCCCCGTTATCCTCAGTGTAGTTTTAATCTTAAATATACAATATATAACAGTTGACTCAGAAATACTATACTACACTGCACACAGGCGACCTGAAACTGGCCAAAAACTCTCCAGGTGCAAGGTAGTAAAAAAAATAAAATTCCTGGCTTCTCTCACCTTGCAGACAGACAGCAGTTCCCTTTCTACTGGCAGACAAGCCACACACACAACTTGCAATATTTTGGAAAGGCATAGCTATAATGGAGCTCAAAATGAAGGGAAATCAGAACTCAGTACAACACCTTTTTCATCATGAGCAAACATCTGTGTAGGGATAAAGATAAGGAAGGATTTGATTTTGATAAAAACTAAGTTATTTTATCTCACTTTAAAATAATCTTGACTGCCAATGAACCACTCAAACATAAATATCCGTCTTCCTACACAGTACATTAGATTGCTTTGGGGGACAAAAAAAATTAAGCTAATGGAAGTACCAAGTTTTCTCATAAAACATCATGCAAAGGCCAAATATACCCCAAGAAGATAATTATTTATTATAATTATTTATTAATTACATTAATTACATTACATTAGTTATGCTAATTGCACTGCAGCTGTCTTGTAGATAAGCACTTGGAAACAACTTCCATACTTTTATAGTTGTATTTTAGTTGATACAGCAGTTTTCAGCCATGGGCAATAAGAAAAAAAAAATAGTATTATCAGTCCTGCATGAACAAGGAACCAAAGAAAAGAGATGCAAAAGGACTTGTTTAAAGTCAAACATTAGATGGTTAGAGCAGGACTTGGAAAAAAAACCCACTTGCTTTAATTCTAAGGCAATAAATATGATTTCAGATGTTATCTCCCATCCAGCCAGCTCTCTTCCAATAACTACTTAGCTGCCTAGAAAGAGGGAAGGAACAGGAACGGTGACTCATTGAAGGTGTGTTGATTCATCTCATGAGAGTTACTAATGCTTAAAAAAAATACAGCTGCAATATCTCCTGGTCTCTTTTGTGACAGATGATTCACACAAAGGGAATTGTAGTCAGTGCACTAAGTGGAAAAGGGGAGGAGATGTGTGCTCTCCCCTATGTAGCGGCTTATAATATACTTCACTATATCCTTTTAAGTGCAGCACTTTACCATGAAACTGAATTGCTCCCATACAACAGAAGGCAGCACAACAAGGGGGAAGCAGAGACATCAGAACAGACCTCTCCCATGCAGCATATAAAGGGTTTTGTGTAACTGATAGCTATTTTTTTGGATAAAAGGCAAAATAAAAGCAGGTGGTAATGTTCATGAAATCAGATTTTGTCTGAGCATGGTAAAACATCAGAGAAGTTTTTGGAGAGGAGACAGTGGCTTATTTTACTATGAAAAATTGTTATGAATTTGGCACAGTTCTGAAGCTGCTGAGCAATGTGTTTAAGTGCTTACAAACAGACACAAGGATATCAATGCCCCTCTCGAATATGTCACATTTGATTGTAATAAAAATCAGTCAAAACTGTAAATTATGCTTCATACTAAAAGTGGTAAGACCCTGGCGCAGGTTTGAAAACAAGACATCTAGACTGTCACTCTTCTGTGGTATGCTTTTATGAAAGTGCGTTCCCTGTGCCCCTTTCTTCCTCTTCTATGGTGCTTTCCTTATCCTGTAATTTGTTTATTAGCTGTGGGTTCTGCTGTGGACTGTGGCTAAGACTTGTAAAGGTGTTTAGGTCCCTAGGTGGTAGCTATTGAAAAACTTTTGCATCAGAGCAAGGTCTCATGATGATATGAATTCATTGATTTTTCTGCCTGACTGTGTACGGTTTTGTCATTTGTAGTGCCTCTTTTATAAGCAATTTTCCATAGCTATTTATTTCTCTGTGGCTGTCCAGGGTCACCAACAAGCTAAGGACTCTGTTGCACTATGCACTTTACTACCACAATAAAAAAAGGCCATCCAAAAATATGACTCAATTTTGTTTTTAGTGCAGTAACTCAGTTTATGAAAAGGGTATGTGTGAGGGGGTGGGGTAGATGGACACTGCCAAGCATGTCCCAGCTAACTCAAACTTTTATCAAAAGTTTGAGTCAAAGATTTCCTGCTCTGGAAAATATACTTATAGTAATTTATAGTTGCCAAAATGCAGGGTGGATTTCCCAAGATGGAAGAAGACGTCTTTGGTATTGTTTGCTTTTTATTCTGCAGCAGGAAAGTATCTACTAAAAATACAAACCAGAAGTATCATGGAGTGGTACAAGAGTGGGAAACAGAACTGACCTGTTGGGGGTAAAAATATGTTCTCAGACTTCATGGTAATTAGATGTAGAAAGCTTGATGCAGTACGTGAGTGAGGGAGCTGCCTGGTTTAGCCACTTTTTGTGAACTATCTTGCTTGAGTATGCATGAGTCTCGGGAAATGTGAAGTCAAGAGGAGACCTGTTCCTGTTTCCTGCTGTAGCAGTGGAAAACATAAAAGGGTGAGTGATAGGATTTATGTATTTATAAAGCATTTGTTTCTAAGATTTCATACTAGTAGAGAGCTGTCTACAGTACATGATTTGAGACAAAAAGCACTATTTTAAAAACAAAGTCAAGACATTTAGATCAAGAGAGTATAAAAATCTAAATTATGCAAGATAGTGTTATAGCAGCCTTGTGATAGTAACTGCCTTCATGCTCTTGAAAAATAGATTACTGTTTTATTAACTTTTAAACAAAACTTTACAAGAAGTTTTTCTTTCCTTTTAAAATGTAAGAAATTATATGTGTTCAAAGTTTCTAAACGAAAAGTTGTGAGCAGAAATATTCATTTTCCTTAAAACAACTGTAGCAAGGCAAGATAGAAAGGCAGAGCCCTAACTGAACATGATTTAACAATGAATTAATTTCCATCATGATTTAAACTGATTTTTTTTTAAACTACCATTTAAATCATAATGAAATGCTGCAAAGTGTTAGGAAAAATCTGTGGCCAAAACTCTATATGAACATTTAGCATCTACCTACAAACACTTAGGGAGAAAATAATTATATTACTTGAATTAGTCTGTTGATGTAATTTGAATTAATTATCTGCATAAATATTTTAAGCACAGTGGATACAACTGTATTATTATTACAAACACCTCCACTTTCATTATAACCAATCTTCTAGACACAGAAAATCTTTTTTTTACTTTAAAACTGATTGTCCTGGTAAAACCAATAAAAACTGATTTAGACTTTCAATAGGCTAACAGAACAATTGCTAACACTTTATCCAAAAAGTTCAACTTACAGAAAAAAAGTAGTGTTCAGAGTACCAAGATTCTGTTTGTCCACTTAGAAGAATGACTCTGAAAAATATCTAAATAATTTAGGCCCAGAAGATCCATTGAATTCAGGCCACATAGCCTCAGGAAACAATGAAGCTTGGTTGGACCCTTTCAGATTTCCTCACTCACAGCATTTCAAGTTATGGCATGATGTTGGTGATTGGGATTAAAGGGAAGAGTGAGAGTGACAAAAGACAGTCAGGTCTTCATGAGCATCCTCCCCTGCTCCTCCTCTCTGCTCCCTCTGATGGGCAAAGAGGTTTGTCCCAACACAAGAACACCAGGTGGAAATTGCAGGAGGAACTGTCTAGGTGCTCTCATAACTGAGGTATTCTGGAGATGGGAGAGCTGAGGTGTTTGTGATTGGCTTTGGTACACATCAGCCAGCAGAAGGGTATAAAATGATGAGAGTTTTCTGATGGCTTTTTACTTCAAATTACACGTAATTACAAAGAATACGTAAACAAACGGAATTACCATATCTTTAGTGACTTAGTGACGAGATTTTACCCTGCAGTTGATCAAGGTAAGAGTGCATGTCAAATCAGCAAGTGAAATAGACATCATTGCCTTATGGGAGGATGACACAAACAAGATGAAAGCATATGACGGGTTTACCAAAATCAACACAGTGGATATCCTTCTTTGATTAAAAAAACCCTCTGATTTTTAGAAGAAGAGAATTGTTATAGATTTAGCATATTTGATTTTTTTTCCAAGAAGAGCAGAAAAAACCAGAAAAAACAGAAATTGCAGAGACTGTTAATGAGATAGGTGAAGTATCGGTCATCAGGAAATTAGAGGAACTCTAATCTGGTTTGGGTCAAGTCATATTTGGTATTATAATAAGTACCTTTGCACAAGAAGTGAGCACATGTCTATTTTTTTTTTCTTTTTTTGCAAGTAACACAAGGTTGGAGAGGTCAGAAAATAATACATAACAAACAGTATCCCAGTGTAATCAGCCAAAAATTCCTAGGACAAATGAGCAGCACAAGAATTAATGTGGATAGTTTGGATTACCTGTGTTTAAGAAAGAATTCAAGTAGGGAGAACCTTATTAGCATAACGAGAGAGTGGAACAGGAGAAAATATCTTATGAGAAGAGATTACGTGAGTTCATCTTGCTTAACACAGCAATTAAAAGCTGAGAGAAGATATGATTGCACTATAAGCATACAAGGGGAGAATAAATGCTAGGAAGTGAAAACAATTAGTTCAGCCAAAGAACAATACTGAAACAAGAATGCATGGCTGTAAAGAAAAGATGCAAATCAAACTGTTAGGAATTAGAGGAATTCTAAAAAACAAAGATATGAGTCTGAAACAGGTTTCCAGCTGGCGAAGATTCAAACTATTTTCAATAGAGAGTTGCATAAATTTAGGGAGCTAGACACAGGTTATGCATTTGGATTGTCTGTGACTGTGAGGATCTAAGCTCAAGGACCCAGAAGGTTTGTTTCTGTCATATGCCTATAGCATCTGGAAATTTTGTGCAGCATTGTACATATTTACTTTCTGCATAAAAATGATTACCACACATGAAGAAGGTAAAAAAGCCTCTGCAATGTCAGCATGTAACAGGAAGTAGACTGGAAATAAGGACAAAGACCTGACATGAACTATTGGGTGGTAGCGCCAGCAACGGTTTGCCATGTGTTGCATGTTTTTGGGGCAAAGTAAAGTCAGCGACAACTATGCTCTCTGAATGATAGCCAGTTCCCACCCTGAACTTTGTGTGAGCTGTACCTGATTTATTAGACACTGCCCATAAAATGACTTTTAAAGTGGCATTTATGGCAAGAGAAAGGTGTCCAATCATCCTGAAAGGAGAGGGCTAATGCTGAGGGGCTGCACTGCATGGTGACGGGTCATAAATACCATACTGACATTGAGGGACACCAAAGCAAAGCAACCTGTAAATATAGTCTGTCAAAGTCCAAACCAGTTACAGAAGAGTTAGTGATGGCCTTCATTTCCCCACTGCCCTGTGACTAAAATTTTCCAGTGGTCAGCTTTAGCCTGTTCCCCAGCTGGATTGTTTATTTTCTACCTTTGGCTGGCTCCCACATGCCAGACTGGGCACCTATCTGTAGTGATGTTTTATGTTTATGTTCTGTATTTCATGTTCAGTTTTACCCAGTTGGTTTAGCCTACGTACCCCCTTCCCTTCTTCCCGAATAGTCTCTACCCGGTTCCCTCCTCCCCTGTAATGTATCCCTTACTTTCTCCCCTCCCCGGGAAACATGCCTGTCATCTNGGCGGACAACCCCCGCGACACCTATCCCCATCTGCTAATTCGTAACAAGGTAGGGGTGGAACTGGCCTTCTCAAATGAGTCATAAATTGGTTTGTTTGAATATAGGCATTTGTGCATCACCTACCTCATCTGAAACAATCTCTTCTTTAAAAGAATGGTGCCCGCAGTTCTACAGACCAGGTTTTCTTTTTGTTTGTTTGAAAATTTAATATTGTCCTGCAATAGGATGAAAGTTTGCGAGTACTGTTGTAAAAATATTTGGGTCATAAATTTCCCTGAAGAAATGTAAAGTTTTTCTATTTAATTTAATAACTTCTTGTGGGCCTCTGGGATGAAGAGATTCCTCAGTGTCCTGTGCATTCTTTGACATGTGGCTAATGCAAAATGCTTTCCTAGGGGGGTGTTTTATGGAAAAGTGACCTTCTGCTAGGAAAACAACAACTCAATTAAAAGAAACAATGAAGGTCACACCAGTTTCCCTACTGAGGTGAAAAACCAAGTGGTGGAAAATGTAAGCCGTATTTACTTTAACATAGGGGACTTTGAGCATCATGTGGAAAACTCATTGATATGGTAGAATTGCATTTTAGGATGCCTCTGGAGAAAGATGTGATGGAGTTACCGAAATTTGCCAGAAAATATATTAATCAGTCATGCGTTAGAGCATTCAGTCAGGAGGAATGAAGGCTGTCTGGGCAGAACCAAACAGCCATGGGAATCATGGTCCCTAGTCTGCCACTGCTTCTTGTCTGATTTTAGAGGAGTTACTTATGTCTCAAATAAGTAGCATAGAAACAGCTGAGCACCAGAAGCAGCATGGGACTTCCCATGTGCAAATGTCAGGTGTTAGACTGCTGTGAGTATCCCCTGCCCACAGGGCAAGCACACCCATCCTGAAGCCATGCCACTGCTCTCATTAGCAAGCTGCTCCATATGATCCCTTTCACAGCTGCCAAGTTCAGTGATCACTCTTTGGGGAGACTTTTAGGGCACTGTCAGGGGTTATCAGCCAAGTGACATCCCTGAATGCAGTGGTTGTAACTGTTTCTAGCTTTTTACAAAAAATAATAAGAAAGATCATTCCGCTCTTACATATTAATGCCAGGATCAAACACAAGCTGACCTTTATCTCTAAGCCTCATTTTTTTTTTTTTTTCTGTTGCAAAAGTGACTTGCTGTTTACTTACTTCAGAGTAGTAACAGTGAGACACAATTCATTAGTGTCTGTGGATTGCTTGGAGGTGCTGGGATGAGAGGAGCTGCAGAAGTGAGTAGAATGTCTTTTTCATTAGAATTATATGACAGTGTCATTGAGAGGGTTTTCTGGAAACAGTGATAGATGCTTCTTCCCAAATTACCACAAATATGCCACCTTCAAAATTTGCTTTCAAGAATACACCTTTTCCAAAACTTGGGATGTCTCTTGAATGGAAAATTCAAATGTAATCTATTTGACAAGCATTTCAGGTATGAAGTAGCTGCATTTTCATAGTCACAACCCTAAAATCTTCAGTCCATATTTCATAAATGCACAAAATCATATAGGAAAGCTCTAAAAGAGAATGCATCCTTTCTCACTCTAAAAACCAGTCTTAATTTTAAAATCATCTGGAAATGTTGACCAGAGATGGAAGCCCTGCCTTACAGAAAAATTAATACCTTATTCAACTACCACCTTTCTACGCAGTCCTAGCCATTGTCAGCTGACCAGCCAGCTATGAAAATAATGGGGTTCTGTAGATTTACTGGTGCATGTAAAAATTGAGGCTTCAGGTAATGCTACATCTCTGTCAACTGTTCCATTCATGGTGACAAGTACAAGCCTGCCAGAGGAGTTGCTTGATAAATGGAATAGCTAAAGTCTTCAGCCACATTCCTAGTAGCCTTTTATCCCTGTTTTTTTCTTGACAGCCTTCCTTATCAGCTGTTTGGAAAAGCTATTTCTGAAATCAAAGAAACATGGTCTTCCCTTCCTTCCTCTATCCCTCCCTCCTCAGAGATGGCAATCTGAGCTTTTGCTGAAGGCACATGAAGTTACTCTTCAAGATACTGCAAATATCACCTCTTTTTCATATGAATCTGGGGAGTTAGAAAATCTGTGCAATTATTAGACCCTAAGACAATATAAGACTTACTAGACTCAAAGACAGCATACAGTAAAATAATTTAGTAAGTGCTCCCAGTAACAACTTTTGTGCTCAGAATAAAACATGCAAACTCCTTTCCAAAGACTTGAAGCTAAGAATTTTAATAGACTGAATGATTTGTTTCTCTAATGCAATCACCAAGTGCAGCAAGCTGATTAAAATCCTGGATATTGTAGAACCTTTAGGTTTCTGGTCTGTAGAGCTAAGCTTATACATAATTAACCATGTATTACAGGTACACACAGGTATTTTACACATAAGGGAAAAAGAAAATAGAATTTGTACATGTAGGATGCTGATTTTAATGTTTTCCTTTTGGAATGGTAAAAGTTAAAGAAATTGAGAACAGGCTTTGTAGGAAGTCATCCTTCTCCAGTGAGAACTGTACCTGTATGAGAAGGCAATGAACAGACAAAAGCAATCTACTGGGTAAAGCACAACAGCTTTCAGTAAATATGTGGTGATGGTCATTATTCAAAAAACATTTAATACAAAATAGCTGTTAGAGAATGTGATGTGTAGCGAAAAAGCAGCTTGCCAAAGGAAAGCTTCTTCAGAGTTAGGGGATAATTCTGTAATTACCTTACCTGCCTAAATTTATGTTCCTATTAAGGAACAAATTCAGATATTAGTTTTAGAGGACTTCAGTAAAAATGAAAAAGGCTTAAGAAGCAGCAGAGTTGACTGTAGAGCTGTATAAGGTACTTCTGAAATTCTGAAACTTTACGCTTCATTTAAATGAATTCCGGATAACCATAAGTGCAGATTAGAACAAAACAAACCTAAAAAATATGTAAATCAATATTCATTAATAAATGTGTAATTTAGAAGAGAGGATGAGTTTATTACTGAACCCACAGTATTCAGCACTTTTACATTTGTGACCTGTTGAACACTTAAGTCACAGAATGGCCTTTTCCTGGTGCTCTGAAAACTTAA
>VYZR01056010.1:73147-86380 GCA_013400675.1 Oxylabes madagascariensis | reverse complement strand
CCTTTCTTTGCAAGCCAAAGTGAAATGTCTTTGTATGATAGGCTATTACTGCACAAGATTGAACCAAATGACCCCTTCTTAGCCAAGTATGTTTTGGAACTCTGCCCTGCTAATCTACAACGGCCCAGCAGCCCAGTGGCACCCACAGCAACTGTACAGGTGGACTGGGGGCAAAAAGAGAAGCTGCCTTGTTCAAAAACTTTGTTCTACCAAGAAAATGCAAAAGCCCAGTAAAGTGTAGGTTTTTCTTGCTTGCAGTTGATTGGTGGCAGATGCCAGAGTTTGTCAGCAGACTAGGGTGCAAGTACCACCACAGCCTCAGCTCTTTCAAGACATTTTCAAACTGTTTGAAAAGCCCAAGTCCTGCCAATTTCCCACTGCCAGCCCCTTAGAACTAGATATTCAGATAAGCATTTCCAACTGCATGACAATGCTTGCCTGCTGCAGGACATCACACTTTGGCTTGCAAAGAAAGGGAAGGGAGTATATCCATTTANAAATTGTGGCCTCCAAAAATGTTTCCTGCTAACCAGAATAACAAAATATAACCAGACTAACAACTTTTAAAGACAGAAAAATCTATGATTAATTTGGACAAGAGAGAATCTTTATTAATGCAGATTTGAGATATAGTGCAGTTCTTAGAAGTGGCTTTATATTCTCATGTCAGCACTATCTAGTGCCTGCCTGCCTATCTTTACTAAGTAAAAAAAATGCTTACCATTTGCTTTCTCTTATCTGATGTTTTAAATTATTTTAAGATTTTAATATCAGAAAAGAAAAAATAGGGCTTTTGCCTTAACTGGTTCTGCCTAACTTAACAAGTTCTCATTTTGGAAACAGGGACACCAGGACTCAAGAATCACTGCAAAAATACTTGATTTTAAAAGACAAAAGTGCTAAATTTCTGAGCAATATACACCAAATGTTACTGCCTATATATCATACTCAAATTTTCCTGATACAGACTACATTCCTTTATTCAGGTAGTAGGTTCACAGTCAAGGTTTGATTGGATTGGACAGTGAAAGAACATAAGTCATCTCTTTTCCATTCTCCTGGCAAATGCAGTGAACAGCAAATGGCACTCATGCTTTTCACCATACACCTTGGCTTCTCAGCCACCTTCTGAGAGAAGCAGAACTTTTGACAGGATAATGGCTTAACAAGCAACTCTCCATTCAAAGAAATCATTCAATCCATTCTTCAGTTTCCTCCTTTATCTTCTCTGTGATCTTCTTCATTCCACAAGATCCTAGGTGCATTTGATTTTTGTGTACAGCACAGAGTGTACAGTCATGGCTCTCTTTCTTCCTTTTTGCTCACAAATGATAATTGTGGGATTACGGAATCACAGAATCAATGAGGTTGGAAAAGATCTCTGCGATCATCGAGTCCAACCTATGACTGAACACCACCATGGCAACCGGACCATGGCACAGAGTGTCTTTTTTTACATGACCAATCTTTCTCTAAACACCTCCAGGGACCCTGATTGCACCACCTCCCCGAGCAGCCCATTCCAATGTCTAATCTCTGAAGAAATTCCTCCTAATTCCAATCTAAACCTCCTCTGGTGCAGTTTAAAACTGTGCCCCCTTGTCCTGGCGCTGGTTGCCTGGGAGAAGAGGCCAACCTTCATGTGGCTACAGCCTCCTTTCAGGTAGGATCATCGAGGACAGGCTGCCAACCTGCTTAGCAGTGCAGCACGGCTGCTGCATCTTGGCTGATCAAGACTGACATAAAAGCTCTCAGAGCCTGTCTGAGCATGAGCCAACTAACACTGTGTGGAGCTCTGTTCTTGAAGAAATAACTGCTTAAACAGCCTTTCCTATGCTTTGAAGTTGGCAGAGATTTTCTCCACAGACATTCTTGGCCCCTCTACTTCTCTGCCTCTTTCCAGCAACCGGATAAAGGAAAACAGTCATGGTGAGAATTGCACTTAATGCTGAGGTGAGAAGTGTCTGGTTCCGACCTCATCTTGATCCAACACTTTGAAACCACTTCATCCCTCTTGAGTCACCACAGCATAGAGGGTCTGCCTAAAGTCATGCATTGTTCTGCACTGGGATGTCTTCTACCACGTCCCCTACTCCTTGGTGTATTCACTTACCTAGTTGCATTTATTCCCTGCAGTAATTATGGTATGTTATGTCCTTAATGCCTTGGATTTTCATACTAGGCTGTCTATATAATGGCTCACTTGCATTCTTTAAAGCACTGTTATCTCTGCTGGTTAGGAACTATATTTCTTTGTCCTTTTACTGATCTGGCTTAAGATAAAGATTTTTGTTTTTACTGTAAATTTTGGGTCACTCCTGTTTCTGCCATGTTCTCTTATTTTAGAAAATTATTCAAAGGCTACTGAGTGTACATAATATTTCTGCAAAAGGTTTCAGGATGGTCCTAAAGATGTCTGCTTCTAAAATCACTGCTTTTTGGCTTAGTTTCATGTCTGAAAGAAGCAGCTCCCATTTTTAGGAGGGCTTTTTGTAGTTACTTGGATTCTTTTTGTACTTACTTGGATTATTGCTTATTCCTTCGAAAAAGCTTTAAGCTTAGGAATACCCTCAATAAGGCAAACAAAAAAGAATACCATGAGGAGAACTCATCCATCTTTCCTCATGTTTGGCCAGAGCAGCAAGCCTTGGAAACTTCCTTTATTAAAACAAATTACTTCTGAGGCCAATATCTAGCATTCCTCCTATACTTGTCACTTGCTTCCAGATAATCCAGGAAATATTTAAAAAAACTCATTGTAGAGCTAGCGCTCCATGTACTTTCTGATTTTTCTAGGATTCCACTTTAATTCTAGGATTATGGGAGAGAATTTATAGATTAAGTGTGCTAGGACAGCACTAAAATAAAGCTTTAGAATAGAAAACTGATCTGGCTACTCAGCTATAGAAATAAGGCAAAGCAACACAATGCCCTTGTAAGATTATCCCTAATTACCTGCGTTAAACTTCTTTTCTACTGCATGTGATAGGAGGCTTGTTGGCACAATTGGGACTGCTTATTCCAAGTGGTCAGAGAGCTCCTCTCAGGGAGGATTCTCCTAAATTCTATTAATGCAAGCACTCTGCACGCTTTACTGCTCTGTTTTTGACAGCTCCAGCAGCATTTGAGGTGGACCTGTCAGCAAGGCTCTGCTAAGCCAGAACATGTTATAGCCATCAAACTTCAGAAGCAAAAGCCTCTGGTGGGAAAAGTGACCAGGAAGAGCACCACAGAGCTCGAGAGCTAATTAGGGCAGTCATTTCTTGATTCTCTGAACAGAAAGTTTGTTTAAATCTAACAGTGGCTGAGGCAGTCTGGGTGTTTCACAGTATCAGGACTTTCTGCTTGTCTGGACCAACCAGTCTGGTGTCTATTTCTGTGTATCTAAAAGCAGCAGTTAAATTTTGCATAATGGATTTATTTTATCATTTTTGCCTGCAAAGGAAACGGTTTGTGATTTTAAAAAAATATACATTTGGTGTTTTTGTGGTGGGGAAATGAGTATTGCTTACGTTAATCTCTCAGTTGCTATAAATCAATGCAGACCAAGTGATCTACACAGATTTAAGAAAGAAAATGTGCAAAATTGTCTGCATTTGTTCTGCATTCTATGTTCCTTTGTCCACCAGTTTTTCTTTGAAGAGACATTATTGTGTGAGCAGCCAGCATTCGGCTGCTCACACTTCTTCTCTGTGGCTACAGTTTGGACACTTCACCACAGTCTTTCAAACCATGAGGAGTATTTTAAACAAACAGAATACAACTGCTGTAACTGGGATTCATCTCCAAAAGCTTGGACTAACATTCTGCTGACAATGAGAACCATGTTATGATGCAGATTACACAATTACTTCTTGAATTTTACGCAAACCCACCCAAACTCAAACTCCTTGAACACTTACAGCTGTGTCTTTAAAACTATGACTTTTGTCCTTACTTTTGAAAGATTCCTGTAGCACTGAAGATTTTCTTTGAAAATTTTCTTTCTGGATAATAATGAGATGCAATATTTTATCTTTACAAGATCGAGTAGAATTTAAATTTGAGATAATATGATTGATTTTTCAGAGCAAGATTTCAGTTTAAAATTCAGCAATAGCAGGTTACTGTCTGCTTTGAAATTATTACATTACACTAAACCAAAAGATATATCATATATTTATATATATATAATATATAAATGTAAGCGAAACTTGCCAAGCTTTACAAATTAGAGTCACTATTTTCCAAAGATACAGCAGCCAGCCAAGAATATTCCTGATTATACATAAAAGTAACCCTCAACAGCATCACAAGAAGTGTACTTAAAAGTACGTAAAATTTACAAATATTGTAATTGCAGATGCAAATGAGGCACTTCTTTCCTTGGTGGCTAATTGCATATACGGACACCTCATCTGCATGAACAATTGTGATAAATTAAGATATGCAAAATACTATTAGCATGTTTGCAAATCAGATGCTGTTCTTAGGGAACAACAATGAAATGCATCCACCATGGTGACCTGATTTTATGAGTGGGGTCATTTTAATCATGCTTTGCTGCAGATGCTTTTACAACATGT
Organism: Oxylabes madagascariensis; assembly: GCA_013400675.1. Lineage (NCBI taxonomy): Eukaryota > Metazoa > Chordata > Aves > Passeriformes > Timaliidae > Oxylabes > Oxylabes madagascariensis. The sequence continues at coordinate 81,815 of VYZR01056010.1, read as the reverse complement.
ACTTAAAATGTATTTTTTAAATAATATACAAAATTTTTAGAATATAAACCCAGATTCACTTTCTTTAATTATTGGAAGCTTGACAGTGTAGCCAGTAGTGTATTTATAAAATGGAGCAATGAGAATGAGAAAAGGGTGAGAATTTCAAATTGACTTAATATGTTCCAATCCAAATACCTGGTCCGTAGGAAGACAGATGTGTTTGTGCTTGTTTTCTATAGCCTTGGAGCAGAATCAGGAGTGAGAGTACTGAGGGGCTGAGTATCAGAGCAGTACTGCTCAAGCCTACAACAGTCTGCGTGTTTGATCCATTCTGTTCTAGAAGCTGTTTTACAGAATAAGAATTCAGCACAGGAAATTGGGAAGAAGCTTACACATCTTCCCAATTGCAATTTATGAGCAGTTCAAATCTAAGAGATCTAAGAGGAACTGACATGCTGCTGGATGCAGCTTCATACCTGGTGAACTTCTGCTAGGACTGCCTCTAGTCTTCCTGACTTTCTAATATACCCAGTGTTAGCGATAGTGTATTTAGGTTTTGGAGCTTTAATCTTCATCTGCGAGACAGAATGCTGGACAGATTCCTCCAGTTCACACAATCCTAAGATTATAATACAAAGCAAGATTATAATACATACAAGGATTTCAATACAAACAGTGATTAAGTAGTGCAATGTTGTGGGAGAAACTTGAATTTTGTTAATATCTCAAGTAAGTATATCCCACAACTAAGTCTTCCAAAATGCCTTACCTGCAAAGGTGTTAAGATAGAAGTTTCTTACTGCATCGTAGTCAGAACCGTTGTCTGGGAAAAAACCAATTCGAGACAAGGGAGCATATGTCTGCGATGAAAAGTCATTATACTCTTTGATGATATCGCGTCTCTCCAGCTTTCCCATGTAATTCTTCCTCTTAGCTATCAATTTCCTGAGCACTGAAAAGGAAATACAAATGTGAGATGGTTCACACAAATAGTTCTGTAAAAGTTGTATCTTTGTACATTCAGAAGAGCTTTTGCTAGATAAAATAAAAACATGACAGACCAAAGGCTGGCCATGCACATCGATACTGTGGATGCAACCTATTTTGTTCTGAATAGATGGTAACCTTGTGAAAATAGAAATAGCTTGTCTGAAAACTGTCTCATACCCCTCTCTTCTGTCTTTCAGACTTACTCAATGCACAGTCATGCTGAATCTTTCTCATTTTCTCTTCTTTAGCCTTCTGATGATTTTGCCAGTGGTTTTTCAAGCGCACGGCATCCAGCTTATTCTGATTCTCCTCTCGCCTCCACAGCAGCTTCTTAATGACTTCCATTTTAACCTTCTGCAACCTGCAAGGAAAGAAAAGGTCAGAAAGTATTGAGTGTACTCTGTAGTGTTCTGTGCAATGCTGTCACCATCAAATCCTACATACCTTTACAAATAGCTCATATTGCATATCTCATATTCAAACTTTCATTTTAGAAAGGGAGTTAAGCACTGGTAAAACGTATTGTGGTACCAGACCTGTAGATTAAATTTAAGAAAAAACATCCCTTCCCAAAATAAGTGTATTTTCACAGAAATAGAAGGCTTGTTGTACCCTTCAGCCAATCCCCTAAACCTTCTTGCTCCTCCTCTATTCAGCCAATAATTAAAAGAAATAAAAGAGTATAATTGGACTCCTACTTATCTATTTCCTCTTCTCTATAGGCCCACTCCTTCCTTTCCATAGCCTCCATCATCTTCAGCCTCTTTGCAACATTTGAGGGACTGTCCATGGGTGGCAGAGCCGCTTCCCAAGCGCGTTTTTCCCGGATCCGGTCAATGATCTCCATTTCGGCTTGTCCTGCTGGCAGCCCCCGACCTTAAAAGGACAAGAAGCATTAGCTCTTTGGAAGACTGGCAAATCCTACAAAAAGCCACCACCAAAAAGTACAAGAGGGCTGGATGGGCACAGGCCCATGTGTTAAACACAAGTAGAATTGTCAAAAGCCAGAAGGAAATACTTCTACGGTGTAACAGTTTTAAATTCGAAACTGGGTGGAGACACCGAATCATGTAGATTGGTTTCACGTTTGCCAAATTCTGTTTGCTAAATTTAGTATAGTGGAGTAAATATTTTTCTGCTGTGAAATAGGATTAGGAGAAAGAAGGCAAAACAGGCCCAACTTAAAGATAGATTTATTAACACACACCAAAAGAAAGAAAGAAAAAAAGAGAATTGAAACGAAAGCTTTCAAAGCACTCCCTTCCCCCCCACCAAAAGTTCACTTTCCCACAAACAACATAAAGAGACAAAACCTGTAGTTTTCAGTCAGTTTCACCATTTAAAAACAATCTTTCATCAGTTCTTTTAGGAAAGGAGTCTCTCTTAGAACTTCTATGGAGATTCCCCACTGACAACATAGAACAGTTCTCTTGTGGGTCTTAACTTTCACAAAGACAGCCGCTCAGGAACCTGCCTTTGTGGAGTCCCTCCCAATAGCAGCTTTCCCAACACTGCATATGGGCCACATCTGCTTATTAGGGATACTCTTTAAGGATGCCTCTTCTAGAATAAAAAAAAGATTCTCTTATTCTGTCTCCAAAGTCATCTTCATCTCAAAAACTAGAGTTCTCCTTTTTCTGAGGAGCAAAGAGCTTCATATCACTTTTAACTAGAGCCTTACATCCCTCCCAACAGCATTCATATGTTACAGGAAAAAACAGTCCATTCTCCATAGTTTACTAGAGATGTCCAGCCAAATTAGGCCACTCCTCCTCCTTTGTCCCAATAGTCTTTTCACTCTCTCTTCACTGACTTCAGTTTCATGCTGTGTCTCCTTATAGTTCAATCACTAATCTGTTCTCACTCTGGGAAGGGCCAGTGCTCTGGGAGTTCCATCTGCTGGCAGGAAAGAGTTAAAACTTGCCCAGGCCTGCGGTGCTCATGTGCTCTCTGCCAGGCAGCAGCCCCTAGGATTTTCAAAAGCCTCGAGGGGATGGGGGCAGAGAGCTCAGGCCAAGGAAATTCAGAGTGGCCTGCCTGGTGAATGTCTCTTCTTTCCACCACTTGGTCTCATTCAAGGCAGCCCAGCTCAGAGCTGCCATCAGAGGCTGCAAGCTCCCCTTCCTCGCTGCCAGTGCTATTGGACGTGGCCATGGCCTGGCCCCCTCCACTGCAGCCCCCAGCAGGTGGCCAGCCCTGCCCAGCTGCAGCCTCCCCTCTCCCCCGCTGGCAGCCGGGGAGAAAAGGGGCTCAGCCAGGGAGAAAAGGGACTCAGCCGGCCCGGCCGCTCCGCCATGGGCAGCGGCTCCTGGAGACCCCGGCCAGTCCCGGACGCCAAGGGGCAGTGGCGCCTAAGCTGGGCCCTGCCGCTGCCCACGATGTCACCTGGTGACTCGCCGGAAGAAGAGAGGCCGGCTTCCCAAACTCCTCCTGAATTTAAGCTGTGTTACCCAGAGGTGTACACCTGTATTTAAGTGGCTAATCTGGTTGACAGTTTCAAAGAAGATCACTAATTGTTTTTTTACCATCCATGCTAAATCAATATATACAGGCAGTGAGATTCTACAGTATGAGGCATGGTAGGACCTGCAGCTGGTACAGTTCAGTGCACATTAACACTGGCACTTCATTCTTCTACTGCAGGCTGCAAAGGGAGAAAAGCTTTTCTAGGAAGATACTTCCTGAGAATGAGCACTTTCTTTGGCATGTGCAGTGTCCATCATCATTAAAGATGAGACACTGGGAGATGAGGATCACAGGTATATTCCGGGGCAGCAGTCTCCATACTGTTTTTTTAAAACAATGTTCAACTCAGAGCAGCTGAAGAACAGTGGGTAAGTGGAAAAACTGCTCCTAGTTCACATCTGTGAAACATGACCTTTTTATATTGAATGGTCTTCAAAACTCTTCGGGAAATGCCCCCGAACAGCACCATTAAGTAGGGAAATATCATACTTATTTTAGAAATAGATGAAATAATTTCCCCAAATGCACACAAAAAAGGACCGCAAAAGCTGGCAATGGACTTGAAACTTGACACTGAAAAGAAAAGAACTTTCTGCTAAAGAGGTGACATGATTATTGTAATTCATCTTAATTTCACAACTCACCCCAAGTGAGTGTAGCAAGTGTCAGAATTTCAGGGACTGAGTCACTGCGAACTATATATTCAGGAGAATAGGGATCTGTCTGTGCTTCGCCATCCCTGTAATCTGTCTGTGTCCCCAGAGTTCGGAATATGAGGCGAAAGACCTGGCTGTCTCCTGTGTGTCCTGACTGAACATGCGGCTCTGTCCTAAAAAGAGGTGCAAGATGGAAGAAGACTGGTCACATTCATTAAAAAAACCTCCCAGCAAACAAAGAAACACGTCAGTCAAAGGTGAGAGTCTTAAATGTGTTTTGGTTTATCTTAACATTACTCCTACTGATGTTAACTCCATTATCTTTAGTAAAAGCACACTGAGGCTACACTGAGTCTGAAACACTCTCCTGAAGTAAATAATCCAGAAATCTTCTAGTTCCAGCTCTCATGATTATTACATACAAATCTTCCCTACATATCCATTCTAAAGCATTGCCTTTAATAGACACAAAATCGTTGAAGTTACATGGAGTAGGACTGCTTCAATTTAGTTTACATGCTTCTCTTTCCAACAATTCCAGAATAAAAATTTAATTCTGATATAAGCACGTGCGATTTCCACTGACGCTACTAGGAACTGAATTTTATTATGTGAAATTTGATCCTTGCTGAAAACTACATTAGACTGCATCATGGATGCTCTACATCTCTGAGCAGCACTGCATCTATCACAGAGATTGTAATAAAGTATCAGAAGATTTTCCAACAATACTGCTCTACTAGAGAATCTTCCTTGCAATGGTATCTCTTCCAGAATTCAGAGACACCTAGCTTTCTGTTTCAAGCCTCACAGACTTAACACACTAGAGGCACATCCTTTATTCACAAAGCACTACTTTTATACTGCAAGCAAATTCTGAAACAGTCCATCACCCGTTTCCTCTAGAACTCTCAATGATGAGAACAACATCTTACCTCTTAACAAGCTTTTCCTGTTGGTTCACTATGAAAGAGTGGTCACCAGCTAAATAGTTTCCTGATTTTTTTCTGGTGAGATGTTACCCATTACAACAGTGATTCTCCACAAGTCACTACTTACTCTGGCTTTGTATAAGCAACATCTTCTGGAACACCTGCTGGAGGCAGCTTAGAAGAGCTGAGAGGTCTGAAAAGAGAGAATGAAAGTAAGACAACAAGGACGAGCCTAAAAGATCATTATGGTTCAGAAAAACTGCAGTCCACTAAATTCAATGGAATTAATACTGATTTTCCACAACTGTGGTTCTGTTAGTTGCATGTTTAAGAATTGTGCCTAAATAATAGAGAACTCTTTCATAGCAAAGAGGAACAGAGGAAGTTTCAGCAGTAGGAGTGAGTGTTATATTCAAGTCAAAGCAGAACGTGGAGTTGCAAAACAAGACAATTATTAAAGTTAGTTTTGAGTGTGTTCCCAACTTTTTGTGTATATTTCACTAATTAGCTTAATTTTTTCGCTTCACTTGCACTTTCTTGGAAGAGTTGTGGTTTTTTTTAATAACTGCTTGAAATCCTGAAATTCATTCCTACAATCAGCTGATAAGTTGGTTTGGACTTATCTAATTTTATTGTTTTCTTTTTCACAATACTTTATGAGGCATCTTGAAAGTGATATGGGCTCAACTATATATTAATAATTCCTTCCTAGGCGTTCTTATAGTTTGCATATTGCAGTTCTCTATCGATTTCCCTTAGCCTTTGGGAGACTTTGAAGCTTAATTTCATATTGCAAGAAGATAACATCATCTTTGTTCTTTTAAAACTGTTGATAAAGGAGCCATAATAGACTTCAACTTATTAAACTTGGCAATTTTTTTATATTTAAAGTGGACATAGTGGCCAATAGCTGCTGAGTAAAATAGTGAATGCAATTCAAAGTATGTGTGACTAAGTCAAGAATGTTTATATGGTAGCTGTTGGTTCAGATCTTGAGTCCATTGCTGACCTTCAGTGTCTTTCTGGAAGGAGCAGAGCGGTCCTGCAGTAGGGGACATGGATGAAAAGTTAATCAAGGCTTCCCTTTGCTCCCTTTCTGCTCCTGGCAGAAACTACAAGTTGAAAGTTTCCTTGTTAAGAAAACACTTTTCTAGGGGTCTAGAGAACCACACTGGCTTTGTGAATATCTTCTTTCTTTGCACAGGATGATCTACAGCCCAAAGCTTTCTTATTAAGTAAAAAATGTCTGATATATTTCTTTATATGGTAACTTGTAACTGAAAATTCTGTCATAGTGTGAATTTAAAAAGACCTTGTGTTATAAGATCTGGTTACTCTTAAATTTTTCTGTATCAGTGATCAAAGAACTGAGAGAAAATACAGAAAAAATAATGCTCTGGCCTTTACTTAGGTGCTCTTTAAACTGCACAGAAACAAGCTGAACCTTGTTTGAAATCAGTTCATTCCTTACTTTCCAAAATACTTGTAGCGATTCCTTCCATCAACCTCAGGATCTTCATACACAATCCGAGGTATCTGAAGAGAAGACTGACCTCTGAAAGCCAAAATACAGGATATCATTTAGGAAGTACATTCGGATCAGTTATCTTTTTTCCTTATGCCTTTTTTTTCTCTCTCCCCTCTGGTTGCACTATCCAACATGCACACTACAAATTCCCTCCAAGCCTCACATTTATACGAGCAATTGTATCTTGTTTTTTTCATATTTGCCTATGTAGCAAAACAGTTTGACACTTTATGTGTATTTCCCACTATGTGTGGTCAAGAAATGATCTTTGCTGCCTTTATTAAAACTTTCTTATGAGCTTGTTATGAAAAAGATTAACCGCTTGTACATGCTTGACTTTGTAAAGGAAACTACTTTTATTGGAAGTGGGGGGAGCAAGCATATTATCTTAAGAGTGAAACACTTTCCAAATACGTGCAAAGATACAGAATGAGCAAAGGAGAAGAGACTTTCTACCTTTGAAAAGTAGGTAAAGAGATTTTGAGCAAATGTTTAAAAATTTAGAATCAGCAATTTCAATTTGAGTTCTCCAGTAAAGGAGAAAAATTAGGACAATCGTGGGAATGTTTCAAAATCTATGCTGGAACAACCATATCTTTTGCAAGAACACTTTTTTTTCCCCCCTTTTGAATTTAAATTAGGCAGACTGTTTAAATTTTTCACTATAACATCTTGAAGAGTTTTCTTTAAGGTTTTGGAAGACCATGTGGAAAACCTCATTAAGGCAGTCAGTGAGATAATGGGTAGAACTGAGAAAATTGAAAGCTATTCATCAGGATTGCTATTTGATTTCACAATTACTTATTCTTCTCAACCTGCACAGTTGTTGAAGACAAAAAATAGAAGCTCTTCCCAGAGAAACTGTGGATGCCCCATCCCTGAAAGTGTTTGAGACCAGGTTGGATGGGGCTCTGAGTGAAAGGTGTCCCTGTCCATGGCAAGGGGATTGCAACTACATGATCTTTAAGGTCCTTCCACCCCAGGTCATTCTATGATTCTATGATTATTTTATTTCTTTGAGCAATGTATATGGCAAGTCCGAAAGGCCAGGTTTTCTATATTTTGGCATTTTTGGCAACTTGTACGAATTCTGATCTCCAGATGTACGGGCTTGGGGTGCTGGGGATGGTTGCTGATGCCTAATTTTAATTACAAAGGTATATTTACAGAGATACAATTAAGAATACATAACATTGCTCAACAACTGCAATCAAAACAGAGGATTACGTGCTGAGATCAGTCATCTTTCAAGCCCTCATCTAATTCCTGCAAACTGTGCTGTGGAATCTGGGGAAGAACAGTATGGCTACCTGCCACAGGAAAGCTTAGAGCGAGATGCTTCATTAACCTCCTGTGACACACAATTTACTGCCAAGGTAAGTTTAAAGTCATCTCTTCCCAAGCCTTTCAGTCACATCACATAAGAAAAGAGAAGAGAATATTTTGAGACGCAATGTAGTAACCTGATACACTTGCTCAGCACTAATCAACCTATTATTGTGAAATTGTGTTTGCAATTCAAATGAGTTAATTGAGCTGATGGCTAGTTCCACTACCTGACTCTTTATATATCAGACTGTTGCTTCATCCAGATGGATTTGTGTTACATTCAGCACAGGTGGGCACTTATTCTTATGATTTAACTTTATTAGCATAAACCGTTCATCCTATTATGGTATAGTTATAGGCACAATGGGAACCCAGGGAAATAGCCCTTTTTATTCCACAGATCCTGCCTCTTGCATGTCCTTGACTTATATTTGCTGACTTTGCTGAAATAAATGAGCATTTATTCCCAGTAACCTTGCAGAGGCAATGCAACTACTGAGAAGACAGCTGGGAAATATTCTGTCTTCCGTATCAGCAGCACTGTCAATCAGTGCAGGTTGAAACAGAGGGGATTTCTTGTTTTTTAGTTAATTGCAAGACATTTTGCAAATACATGTTGTTAAAATGTAAATCAACTTTAAAGCAGTGCAGGTGTCAAGTCGTTCCAGAATTGCAGGCAAAATGTAAGAAGCTACCGAAGTGTTCATGTGCTGGGGACAGTTTGAAACACTGAAAATAGTATTAAGAAAAAATACTCCAAATTTCTTTTCTTTTTTTTTTTTTTT
>VYZR01056010.1:26978-73103 GCA_013400675.1 Oxylabes madagascariensis | reverse complement strand
TTTTTTTTTTTTAATTATGGAAATGAGAAGAATATGCCTTTGAAACTGAACAAAATCAGGTGTGAAATCCGCTGTATCACTCTTGAGCATCTTTGATTATTGTCTGGCATGTAGTAGAACTCGGTTACCAGTAACTCCAGAGCAAGCACCATCTGAAAAGCCCAAGGTCTAAACTTAGTTGCTTAAAGTAGAAAGCACCTTTGAAAACAAAAACCTAGGCCAACGCCTGCAGTCTTGAATACAGCTACAACCGTACTCTAAAAAATCCTGTGGTGCGGCAAAACACATAAACTTTTTTTTTTAATATCTGCTGAAGCAGAACCCAAATTGTGACACCAGGAGAAAGCTCAACTAAGAAACCCCTGCATTAAAAATGTGGTGCCCTGGTTCAGGCCCCAATGACCCCGGAAGGAACAGCAAAAGCAACCTAACCAGCTGCAATTGCATGGGACTAAAATCAAAGAGCTCCCACTGAAGTAACACACGAGTCGCTGAAGTCTTCATAACTCATCTAATCTGTAAGAGATTGAAATAACTGACTTCTTTTTCACGGCAACCACTGCAAAGCAGATAGCACAGGGATGGAGGAATGTGCAACATCCACCCCGTAAGAAACAGATGGGTAACCATACTCCACAACAGCTGCAATCTCTTAATTTCAAGGGAAATATAAGTAGGAGCAAATTGCAGTCATCTCCGCTTCAGCGTGCATGGCTTTTTGTTGGTTTTGTTTGTATGTTCATTTTAAATTACCCAACCATGGAACACTTACACAGCAAGCTGCTGAAGAGCCTCCAGGCGCTGCTGAGCCCTCCATCTTCGACCAATGTATGCAGGCATGGGATCTTTGCCCTTGACGCACAAATCGCAGCTTGGGAAATGAATCAGTCCAGTAGCCATGCTTCAGAATATCGGTGCCTTCACCTAGCATTTGTGTGGACACAAAGAAGAGAGGCTGCAATTTAGCCACTTCAAACAGCATTAAAGAGATCAGAATTCCAGCCTGCTGTGATTTACAGGACTGCACATTTGGGACGGGGAAAGAAGGCTGCATACGTATGCTAATGATGTCAGCTAGTTAGATGGTTCTTCTCAAGATGTGGAGCATACCAGGCTAGCAGCAGATGCACAGATTTGTCTTCTGGCTGTTTTCCAGTGCTAAACTTATACTGAAAACTGAAAGGTCTAACGGTTTGTTACATAAAGAAGTTAGTGTGCAGTAACTGTGAATGTGCAGTAATGTGAACTTCTAGCACATTACCCCATGTAACTCCTGCCTATTTCTAGTGCTCTAGAAATTAAGTAACATATTCCACTTGCAGGGTAAAGTTACATTATTTTATACTGGAACGATTTTAGCATTTGTTAAAAATAACTCAAAGGGAGCTAGCATACAAAAATGATCACATTAAACATCTACACCCTTCCTTTTAAGGACTAATTTCCCTGGGTAGATATGCCTTAAATTGCTAAATTTATGGTTGCCAATAAATCTTTGCAACCATAAGGGAGGTAGCTCTATTGGCTTGAGCTTCTGTAAAGACTGAAATCAGAACTGAGTTGTGAATTGCCCCTTTGATTTCAGCAGGTGCTAACTCAAATGCATACAGGTGACATTTCAAGTACTCACCAGAATGTAAGACAATGTCAGTTGATCAAGATCTAGGCACCTACCATGAATAGCTGTTTGCTGTGCATGAAACTGCATTTTTGTTCCATTTTTCTTCAAAAGGAGTTCAACTTTTGAGAGTTTGGAATACCCTATGAACTAACAGTATCACAACCTCTGTCCAACACAATTTGTGAAGCTACAGATTAAGAATTCAAGGATGTAGGGTTTTGAATTGCACATTATGCACTTGCTGATTGATTCTAAAACATGTTTTATGCAAGAGTTTGCCACCACACCCATCTGCACCATTACACCTGAGACATGACAACTTTATAGAGACAGGATGTGTGTTTACTTCATCTGGCCTGAACTGTTACCACAGCCATATTGTTGCAAGGGTCTCTCTGATAACAGACAATGTTCCCAGCTCTTGTGTGCACATCTCTCTCTATGGGGAGACAGACAAATACTTTTTTGTTTTCATGTAGATACAAAAAATATTCTGAGATAATGGAGTAAGAGATATCCAGCAATATTCTTCAAAAAAAAATGCTCCTTGCCTTCATAGTTGGAAAGCTACTCAGGGCTTTTCTCCTTGCTGCACAATGAAGTCTGAGTTCAGAGTATCTGCCTTGCAACATCAGTCACATGCATACCTTCAGGAGGACTCTGTTTAAAATCCAATTCATTGTGCAGTTGCACAATGCAGTTGCACAGTCTGTTTTCCTCCGGCATTCTACCCGCATGCATCCCGTGCAGCTATCAATCACTGCTGTCTGAAGGTGCGACTGCATGCCCTAGCTGGTTTTAAACTAGCTAAGGGGAATACTGACAGCTGGGGAGCAAATGCAGTAGGAAGCTAAGCATGGGCTAACTGGCTAAGGATTAGCTAGGAAGTTCAACTCTGCTAATTCTGTATGAAAAATCAGCATGGATTTGCAGTCTTCATTGGCTGCTTAGATGTCACTAGATACTTCATTTTAGTCTAAGTAGGCTACATTGATCCGTAGTGTAAGTATATCCCAAGGTAAGTAAGGCACGGTGTGAAATGACAGCTCTGCTTGAACAACAGCCCAGCAGCTGCTCACTTATTTTATTAGATCTAAGTAAAATATATAAGCTATAGTTACCAGCATTTGAAGACAGTCTATTAAAAATACTGACACAGCTTAGGAAATTACTCAGAACACGAAGCTGGGTATTTCTAGGCTGCTGTTACAGAGTCACCATAGGCCAGCAATCATGGCTACTCCCTGTGTTGTCTGGTTTTGGATAAAACTTCTTTCTCTGCTTTGTATTTTACTGTTTTAAGGGAGCAGCTTAGGACTGAGACAGAGTTTCTACCCATGTGTATGCAGAAAAAAACCAAAGTGAACATGTGAGCTGTCTTTGGCCAACACCTACCACTCTATCACTAAGTTGAGCGTGGATGTTCGACTTCGGAGGGTCTTTCTCACTTCACAATGTGTACAGAGGGTCTGAAAGACAAGTGAACAAATGGAACTAGTTACATATTTGAGGAATCAGCACGAATCATCAGGCTCCACTTCCCTCTTTAAAAGTCTGTCTATAAGACAGTATAAAACAAACTAGGAAGAAAGAACTGAAATATATGTCTCTGTATCAAACAGATGTCACCATCATGCAAAGGAGACTCAGAGCTGAAATGCTACTGTACTGTGGAAGATACAGGTGAAAAATCTAGTAGATAAATATCTGCTTTCTTTGGAGGCACCGTCAACTTAAACAGAAAACGTGGTGTCATGAAACACTAAAAGGAAGACATGGTGCAATGGCAATCAGTGGAAATACCATACTGTACATGATGCTTCCCTCTGTTTCACAGAGCTGGCTGTGCTCCAGCTAATGTTTCATGGTCCCAGCTTCGTTGGAGCCGCCTGCCCGCTGCTCGGACGGCACCCACCACCTGCCGAGCCCGGCGACAGCCCGGGGGCCCTGGGGCAGGCAGGGCCCCGCGAAAGGGAGGGACCCGGGGCAGGGGAGGGGTCCCTGGGGCAGGCAGGGGTCCCTGGGGCAGGGAAGGGCCCGGGGTGGGAGAGGCCCCGGGGCAGGGGGCCCTCACGCCCCCGCCCCGCCCAACTCCCGGCCCCACGCCCGCCGAAGGGCTCGGCCTCGGCCGCCGCCCGGGGCTGCACCGGGGCGGGATGGCGGGCAGAGCGCTGCCCTCCCGGCCGGGCCCGGTCCCGAAGGAGCAGCCGCAGGTCCGGCGGCAGCCCGTCCCAGCCGACCGGTCCCCGCCGAGCGGCTCCGGNATGGAGCTGATGAAGGGTCTGGAGTCCAAGTCCTACAAGGAGTGCCTGAGGGAGCTGGGGTTGTTTAGCCTGGGGAAAAGGAGGCTCAGTGACCTTGTCTGTAGAATTCCCTGAAAGGAAGGTATAGCCAGGTGGAGGTTGGCCTCTTCTCTCAGGCAACCAGTGACAAGACAAGAGGACACAGTCTTAAGATGTGCCAGAGGAGGTTTAGATTGGGCATTCGGAGGAATTGGACATGGGGACGGACTGCCTGGGGAGGTGGTGGAGTCTCCATCAGGTGGAAGGGTTTAAGGAAAGACTTGACATGGCCCTCAGTGCCGTGGTCTATTTGGTGGTATTTGGTCATAGGTTGAACTCAGTGATCTCAGAGGTCTTTTCCAACCTAATTGCTTCTCTGGTTTTGTGAAAATAGGCTTGGTACTACTTGGTACGTACTGCCCAGAGAGGCTGCAGGGTTTTTTTCATCTGTAGAGCATCTCAAGAGGCCTGTATATCACGCTTTGCAAAACATTGCTGTTTCCTCAAAGAGGAGGCCATCCTTTTCTATAAGAAACAAAGTTTGAAGGTTCGTCATGCTAAATGTAAAAACCAGAAAGGACTAACGCTTTTGTGAACATTAGGAGATTTGCAGGCAATGCTGCCTTGGAATAGAACACAAAAAGCAGAGCAAATGGGCCCTCTCCTCTGTCTATAATCTTGAAGCAAGTCCCTTATGTTAGTTATTTTGTGTATAAAACTGTATATCAAAGGGTTTTTCACATCTTGTCAAGTCTGACATAAAATATTGGCCCCATAATACCTCATTACAGGAGAGCAACTTTAGGACTGTAGTTCCAAATTCCTTGGCTCTGTGAATTTACTTGTAGACAATTCAACTTTGAATGCTGGTTTACTTTCTTAAAGGCCCATGCCTTGCCTGAAGCAACAAATTTTTCAGGTTACTGGGTCAACTGAAGATGTGTCTGAACTAAGAAATCTGTCACAGCTTTGTTTCTGACAGACATAATCTACATCCGTACATCTGCAGGATATGACTTCCCACAATGGATTGATCCATGCCCTAAAGATACCCAGCAGGCTGTAAAGACCCTCATTTTACTAAAGAGCTTTTACAATGTGATACCTTATAATTACTGATGTGGCAACAAAAGCCACTTTTTAGTAGAGTTCCCTGGCATTTCTCATGGTCAACTTCAGTTTTCCTTTCTTGTATCTTATTTCATTAAAGCTCCATGATTTCCATGCTGAATTTTTTCCATGCTGAACATCTGCCTTGGGGTAATGAGGTGTGTAAACTGTACTCTGGCCAAAAAATTATTCTTTGTTGACTCCACCCTCTGATATTTTTCCACTTTAAGGTTTTCAAAAATGACTAAATACAGGAGGCCTGGACTTCTTTTTTTCTTATGTGGAATGGATCCAGATGCAAACTAAGCTGAGAAGGAACAATGGAATAACTAAATGGGTTCTTGAGAGTACTACAAGATGCCCGGGCATAACCTAACAGATAAGTACTCTCTGGGGTCACATATGACCAAAAAAGTGCAGTCCCACTATTAACTTTAACTGCATTAAATTGGACTAAATGTCAGATGTTCCCATGTTTTTCTTTGTTCACCATGAGCTGCCTGGCCCTACTGCCTCTGATCTGTTGAGTGTTGGCACCTGAAAGACTAGGGAACCAACCCTGGAGACTGATGTGGCTGAAAACTAACTTATCAAAAAATAAAAGATAAAAGTATAAAAGTTTTCAGGTCACTGCATAGCTGGCTGAAGACCAGTACTCACTCATGGGAGGTGACTCATGTGGCTGAGTCAAAAAGCTCAAGGTTCAGGTTCATGGAAGTTGCTTTGATAGAAGTGTGTGTGGGGGTAAAATATTGGCTAATTTTTAACTATATTTCTAAGAAATCTCTGTGACAGATATAAACAGTGCACAGCCTTACAAGTGTTAAAAGTTGTGTTGATTAGTACTATATCGAATGTTCTTTGCTCGTAATCTCCATATTCTTGTGGACCTGAGGCTGTGTGAGACCTGGCTAGGGCCCCTGGCACACTGCTGTGTGCTGTGGAATGTACTGCAAGGGCAAAGTGGTGAGGTTTGGTCTGAATGGATCTTGTTTGTTTGTTTGTTTGTTTTTAATATAAACCACACATTTCCAAAGAAAAAGATCCCAAAATACACAAGGCTCTGAGGAAATATTTGATCCCAGGCACTAAACTTTGGCAACCTTGTCTATAATCAGTACTTTGGAAAATGGACTCAAAGCTTATCTGGTAGGTTGATCTGTGTATGAAAAGGACATACCCTGTTGCTCTGGTGAAAGTGAGCTGCAGTCAACTAAACTGTAAGCAATCAAAAAAGATTCTTACAAAAAAACTTGACTGATGAGCTTTCTGCTTAGATCTGTGGGCCATAGGGTTGGGTTTTGGTTTTTGGTGTTTTTTTCGTTAATAACTTTTCCAGAACAAGATTGTGTTGGTGAGCTGGGGTGTTGTCTATCTGGATTTTTTGTTTTATAGCCTGTAGGGCACACCAGGTGCTCAGATGTATGAGTAAACGGTCCACACCCTTGAAGAGTTACTGCACAATGTCTGAGTGGATTAACTTGCATTTTGCAAAATGGCAGAAAAGTGCAGTAGTTTAGCTGCCTGTGACAAAGGCTGAGCCAAATTAATTTTACCTCACATTAACCTTCAGATAAGATGGTGTCATTTGCTGCAAGATGAATTACTGCTACTCTGTTGATGGACTTGTTATGCTGTGATGACTTGCTGATGTGTTTGAACTGTAAAATCAGATGGGGGAAGTAGAAAATTTAGCAGGGTAGGATTAGGCACTACTTGGGAGCAGAGCACTAGCTGAACAAAGACAAGATGGATTGGACACGAATGCGTGATTTTAGAGGAGAAACTTGGCTGGCTGAGCAAAGAAAAAATAGCAGGAGAGTGGGGTGGTAGAGAACCAGTGTGGCACGGGGAGGAGGGAGAGACAGGGTGAGCAGCCAGTAGAGCAGAACTGAAGAGGTTTGGACAAGAAAATGGGAAACCTAGGTGAGAGCTGAAAAAGTGAGGAAGGGTGTGGAATGGCTGGATTAGGGAGGAGCTAAACAGATGATGAGTCTCTAGTCTGTTTTCCTTCTGTCCTCCAAAACCTGAGAGGGAAGTAGGTTTCTTGAATGTGACCTTTATCCTGCAATCCATGACGATCTGTGAAACCCCTGGCAAGATGTCATCCATCTGGCTTTAAGTTTCATTTCGTAGATGGACATCTTCTGCTCTTAGCAGGGGTCAAATGACAGCACTGTCATGGTGCTGGATGCCTGTCACACTTTGTGGCGACTTTTTGTAGTTATTAAAAAAAAAAAAAAATCTAAGCTACAGGCAACAAAGTTCTAGCGTTAAAATCACTGTTGAGGCTTTGATATCCGGAAGTTCCAAAACCAATCTATTTAAAATAGGTAACCGTTAGTGTGCCATTTCCCATTTTTGCCACAGGATGTCACAATTCCTCCATGTATGGTCCTGCCCATCACAGGCTCCAACTTGGGTGCCACCAGTTCAGCTCTTGCATCCAAATGTGAAGTGATGTAAAACGGATTCGGACCCGTCCAAGGTAATCCCTTGGATTCTTCTTTGTTCCCTGTCCATTCCACACAATTTACACTCTGTGTATAATAAACATCTTTTCCAAGTGTGTGATTCAAAAGGAAAGCAGCAGCACACGGCTCCAGTCAATGTCATTGCTAAATTTTTAATCCAGAAGAAGGGAGGCTTCCTTCCAGCCAGCAAAAAGGAGATGTGGTCACTATTCCCATCAGAAAGCAGAGGTAAGTCTCAAAAAGATGTGAGGAGACAGATGCTGTGAAATCAACTGCTTTGTGGATTGAGACCTTGTCTCTGTGCTGACCTTTGGCTATAGTAAGGCACAGTAACCAGTGAAATATTCCACATTCCATACAAATAGGTGTGGAATACCTCACTTGTAACTTGGTACATCTTTTGTAAAAATGGCCTTGGAGTACTGATCATGGTAAATGGAGTTTCACTAAGGTGAAGTCTGTGGTTAATTTGTGCTGTTTTTACTAAGAGCCGTGCTAAGAGAGGCATCTTCTCATACAACAACTGAAATGGAAAAAAAAAATAGATGAAAGTGTTTATAGGAGACCTGTTCTCTCTTGCCTTTGTTTTCTTAGTATGACTGTGGGCACATTTCCTGTAATAAAAGCAATATACGGATGAGAATAGCCTAAAAAGTCAAAGTTCAAATAAAGTAGTAGTACTTTGTGATTACAGTTAATAAATTCACTTCAAAGCCTGCAAAAAGACTTCTGTAATGATTTTGATTTGCACTTTTTTTTTTTTTTTTTTTAAGGCAGAATTAAGGACATTTTCAGACTATGGTTCAAATTGTGGCAAACCCCAAATTTTACCAATATTTCAGGCATCATCTGGAGGACACTCATATACTTCACTTGGATTGGGTCATCTTCTTAAATGATGATTCCTAAAGAACAGAGCTGACATTTGGATGATTTGCAGGGCTGTAGTTGGGCTGTTGTCTTGCCTCAGGAGGAAAAGGATCTTGGATTGAACTCCTTAGGGAACTAGTGAGTTCCTAATGTTCTCACTCCTCTTATGTAATATTCAGAGGAATAACTGCCAATACCATTGTGTTAGCTTGCAGGTTTCAAGTTTCAGTGTGTTAAGACACTTTTCTAGGGACTGAATTTTTGTGCTTGCCTGATCTGAAGTGAGCAGTAGAAACTCCTGATTTTCTCTGACTATTTTAGCCACTCCCTTCACAGAAATTAAATATCTGGACAGAATGCTGCAGAGATTAATTTTAGCTTATTATGACACAGTATATAACTCTTCCATATATTACACTCTTATTTACTCTTAAAGAATTAGTGCAACATAATACAATCTAATAAAGCTTTCAGCATTTTCTTATCATCCTTTAATTGCAATCCACCAGATGAAGGTCAGGTGAGGGCTAGCACACATCAAGGGGTCCAGGGGTTCAGGCCTACCAGAGATAAAAAGGTGAGGAAGCAATGACAGGACATTGGGGCCACTGGAAGAAAAAAGCTAGAATCAGATGGAGTCTCAGCAGAGCCCTTCCAAGCACTGGGGAAGGATGTAGCAGTATCATTTCCCTCATGTAAGAGAACACAGCCTGTACTCTCTTCAGTCATGAAAGTTCCCCTGTCTTTCCCCTCTGTCTTTGCCTTCACCCACACAGTCCTTCCCACATCACTTCCCAGTCTCACATGGTGGAGACTGAACCAAACAGGATCTAGAGCACATCGTGATTGTCTTGACATACTGACTGTGAGAACATGATAAGAACTCAGCCTCTAGCATTTTGATCAGGAAACATCCTCTCTTTGATGCTAAGTCTTTGTATGCATGCACCCCTAGGAGAGAACCAGACCTTGAATAATCCATTTTCATTTTAAATAAGGGACTAGAACAGTTAATGCTAGACCATACAGGAAGCATAGAGTAAAATATAGGGTTATACAGAGTAAGTACCAACCTAAGACAGTAGTTAGATAAAATACTGCACAGCATATTGAAAGTCAGGGCAAAATAGTCAGGATGTGGGCTTGAGCTGAGTTTAGATGAAATTTTCTGCCATGTAGATGACATATGTTCTCATGTCACTTTTAAAAGTATCATGGTACTGAAATTAAAGAAGATGTCAACGTAAGTAGGCTCTCTTGAGAATCCCTCTATCTGCATATGGAGATGTCCTAATGCTTCTTAAAATCTGACCATTAAGCACTTGATAGTCAAGTCCCATTGATTTTGGTGGGAACCAGGATTCTAAAGATCCTTGAGAAGAAGATCAGCAAGAAGAAAAGCAGAAGAAAACAAGTGCAAATGAATTAGGTGTTCAAAGTTGAAATCTAGAATGACCACTGATGTGAAAGAAATGGCTTCAGAGTGACTGAACTTTGTAAATTGTCTAGTAACTTTGTGAAAAACAGCTGTGGGGATTCTGAATGGATTCAGAAGGTATGTGATCCTGCAGGCTCTTTACAAGCAGCTTGCAGCACTGCACAGCGTATGTCTTGATGCAATATTTAAAAGAAGTGAGTTGCTGGAATGTAAGTACGTAGAAGTATGCAGCTACAGTCGGTGACATCTCAAATATGGAATGACTCATGTATTTGTAAATACTAATGATTCCTTCCAGGCTTCCAGTCAGGTCCTGCATTTCATTGATAATGTTAAACCATTTTCTCTAGTGGAGCTTCACATTTCATAAAATATGATCATGAGAGACTTCAATAGATTCAAACAAGCCAGGTTTACCACTGACACAGGGATCAAAATAGCATGCCATCAAAACTGTTAAATAAAATTGTTAATAGCAGCAACACTTACAGGAAGAAAGAGGACAAATGGAATGTGTGCAGTAGAAAATAAGTGGACCTACAGTTTTGCTGCTTCTCAATTGACTGACAGCTTAACACCATTCACGAGAGTTGCAGAAACACTGCCTGGTTTGCAGCAGAACTGATCAACGTTGTAAGTTTGTATTATGAAGGATTTTATGGAACTACAGTGACATGTTTTTTTCTTCAATACACAGGTTCCTGGACTTGGGCTCTGAATGAGGTTTCCTGTGATGTACAAGCACAGCCCTTAGGCAGCATTTGTTTTTTGTGGGGTGACTAGTTGGAGATGCGTGCATGTAGTGGTTTATATTAACAGTGGCTCAGCTGTCTGATTCTGGTCAGTTCTGACAATTCATATAGGTCTTTTTGCAAAAGCTTGGAAATCTTGCTCTTTCAAGTCGTGAGAACTGGGGATGGAAGAGGTTTCCTCTTTGGAAAGATCTTTATAGGCCACTGTCTTGAGTAACTCTGCAATATTGGGGAAAAAATATTTCCCCATGGGTGACTAATGTGTATCTGCTTCATGCCTAAGTGCTTTTAAACCTGGGCTATTTTTTTCCTGATTTTTACCTGAAAACAGCAAGTCTGACTTCAGTGTAGGGACACTCCTTTGCAGATTCATGTCTTTTGGAGGACTAGTGATACTACTTTCCAAATGCAAGTTAAAATTTTCTAAGTTACTAAGCGTAGAGACTATCAGAAAACAGACAGTTGTCTTCTGTCATGCTCTTTTGTTGTGTTGGTAACACATGTAGCCACTTGAATGCAAACACCTGTCCTTCCCATGAGTCTGTGCAATGGGGTTTATTCCAAAATGCTCAGATTTTCATGGGTGTTCCCTCCACAAAAGGGAACAGCTGGTCAGTCACCCCAGCAAGCACTGAAATAAGCCTGACCGGCCTTTAAATGCACATTGAACATCAGCTGCTGCATATCTGCATTGTGGAAAAGCTGCCACATGTCTTGTGTCTAAAGGCTCATAGTTCCTGCTTCTAACATATGTGGGACAGGCAGGTTCTTTTGTGGCACATTACAAAGCACCAGCTTCCTTCTTTTGCCTTATTACCAGAGAGACTGCACGCTGAACTTGCTGATTCGGATTTTGCAGCGTTGCATGCATGACAAATTCCTAATCTTTACTAATATGTTTGGATATGCTTTCAATGGACAGTGACAAGAAGGGACATAATATGAAAGTGATGATAGTCCTAATCCTAGCACAAACTGGTGAGAGATGTGCAGAAAACAATGTGAGGAAGGCATTAATCAATACCTTTTAAGTTTATACCAAAGCTTAGGAGGATTGCTGTCTTCTTTACTGGGGAGGGTGGGGCCAGATCCTGGTCCCAGCGTGAGACCCCAGAATATCTGAGATGCTGTGGGCCGAGTCTTGCTGTTAGAGACAGCAGGTCTGGTTTTAAACTGGAAAGTGACTTAATTCTTTCCAACTATCTTCCACCTCCAGGCTGATGCTCTGAAGATTTGGCTGTGTTTCTGGCAAGAGATGATCTGTTGTAGTACTGGCTTTGTAGAGCATTCAAGAGACACAAAAACCTTTAAAGTAATCTTGATTCTGCTCTTGTGTTTTTAAAGGCTTGCTTGCTTGCCAGTATGCAAGGGGACTTCCTCCATACTAACTTCCAAGGTGGTCTTCCAGGAAGGGGATGGTTCAGTTCTGTGGTACAGAATCCTTGTGTAGAGAATTCATGCTGTAGTCCTGAAACATGAGGATTTGCCTCTTCAGTCTGGGAAGGGACTGGTGCACTGCTTCTTGAGGTAGTATCAGCCCAGTGTTCGAACCCCTTGCCTTCACCTAAAGGTGGAGTTTGAAGCTTAGAGGGGGTGTAAAAAATCACCTTAGAGTCTCTTTCAATGATTGGAGCACAAGTCCTTCTATGCCAGCATTCATTCTCTCTCTGGTCCCACTGCTGAGTTGATAGCATTTGGTAGTTGCAGGTCTGCAGCTGATCAGAAAGAGAAACTCTATCCTGTTCTTAGGCAGTTGATGTAAGAGGCAACATGGTCCTGACAAGACATCTTGCTCAGAGCTGTGAAATCCTGTATTTTCACGTTATCTAGGCATTGCCACAAAACACGAACAACTTCTTTGACAATAAAACACAGCATATGGTTGACTGGGCTGCTGGAGCATTGGCTGTCTTATGTTTATACTCAGTTGAAACCAAAAATACTTCTTTAGACTATATTGCACCGGTTTCTTTTTTCAAGATGATAAAGTGGTTCCCAGAATAGGCACTACATGAAAAATATCAAAATACCTTCAGTTCAGTTTCATCACACAAAATTTCCACAGCTTAATTTAGCTTCTATCATGTATATCAGAAATATAAAATATCTGGAAAACCCCAGACTGTTACTTTCAACTGACATCGAAAAGGGCTCACCCAACCTAACAATACTAATGAATGTAAATACATTTTTGAGATTCCTTGAAAAATCTGTCCATTGGAGACAAGTACCTATTTTTTTGGACAACCATTTTTTTAGTGGGTGAAACTGAAGACACAAGAAGCCCACGGCAATGACTGCAGTGCTGCTGTGATGTTTACACATGATGAACCACTGCTGTATGTTCTTCAATTCTGAAAAAGGGCTGTACAGGGGAAATAATTTGGAAATCCATGACAGCTGGGCAGTCTCTCCCTATTTCACCCATTAGTCCTCTAAATCAAGAGCTGTAAATGTCCAGTGCTACCTGCAGTCCTTGTACTCTCACACATGGCACCAGGCTGCCAAATGATATAGCAGCTTGAGGAACAGTCTTTTCTTTTTATCTCTTTCAGAGACTGAGATTTTCACTGGATCTTTTTTCCTGGGTACTTGTTCTGACAATTTTCTCGCAGTCTCATCTCAGTAGCCTGCCCTTAGCTATTCCTCCTTGGTAGATAAATCTGTTCATTCTGACACGTAGCTCTCCAACATAATTCTTCTGCCACTGTCAGCAGGCAGAGGACAAATAGAAAACAGCAATCACTGAGTTAACAATCAATTCTTACGCACAATGCAATGTCAGAAGAGAAATGGCTGTGGTCTCTCCTCTGCATTGTACTCCAAATTGCTGCAATCGGTATCAAAATATGTTAACTACACTTTAATGCCTATTCTCTTCCTTCTCCTCCCTTCCAGCACCTGTCCTTTCATCCCACCAAGAAATGATTCCTTCTTCTGGGGCAATTCTGTTACAAACTCTTACCCTGCAGGGTGCATGGCCAAAATAGCCTCCTTAATCTATTTGGAAGGCTGCTAGAGTGGAATGCTGCTTCCAGAGATGTTTAGTCTTCAGAGGCCATACCTTTGTACAGACCCATCTGAAGTCATCTCTCAAGATGACTAAATTTTAACCTCCCTCTGCCCTTGGTACTCCATAACCTGGGTCAGAGTATATAATGTATTTTGTTTTGTGTCTTCCTGGTTTCTACAGACCAAATCAGTGTCTTTCAAACTTCCTTTTTATATAAAGAAAGCTAAATAAAAGATACCATTCAACTGCAAACTTGAGAAACCTTTCTGGAGGTCTTTCCCTCAGAGTTTGTGTTGCTATCAACAGCTCTATCTAGGCCTTTGGAAAGTGGCCAGCAGATAAAGCTTTAGGAAGAAAAGACAAAGCTATTTAATTTTAAAGGAAAACATGTTTAGTATGTTTAACATACTTTGGAGAACTGATGTGTGCTTTTGATAGATGTTTCAATCTTGGCTTTTATCTTGCAGCATGTTTGTGTGAATTTGGGAAAATCATATTTTGGTCAAGAAGTGCAACCTGTACGTGTTCCAGATCATCACACCTGGCTGCGTGGCCTCACAGTGCATGTGTGCTGAACCAGGACGCTGTGAGTGCAGGTCACCTGAACAACCTTGCCAGAGAAATGGCACAGTGGGGAACAGGCTGCTGAGCAGAGATCCATGGATAATTCAGTAGGTGGCTGATTGAGTGAGTGAGTGTTGCATGACACCTTCTGCTCTTCTTGTTCTTGTCAGTGTTCCTACAATTTTGGATCCCCTTAGTAGGATATAAACTGCCAGGTTTTTTTTGACTGTTGCAACACCACACTAAAAGGCACAGCAGCTGCATTCCAGTGGGCATATTAATCTTTTCCTTTTGCCAGGTCTCAGCAGTGTCACAGCCACTGCTGTCCTGCCCTTCCCCCATTAACCTGTGTGGGGTGTCCCTTTGCTTTGTACTGTGCCTGCCAGTCTAGTATGTGTAAGTATCACACTGGGGTCGCTAGAGTCGTCAGGACTGGTGGCAAACACAAATGTAGCACTGGGAGGTGACAGCCTATGGCCTAAGAGTCAAGCTGTGGCTTGTATGTGGCATAGATCTAAAAGGCAAGAGTGGCTACTGATGCCTTGGTTTGGGACAGACTACAAAGGAAAAGCAGCTCTTCTCCCTTATTGCCTACGCTGTTGTCCACAAAAGTCAGATTCATTACCTGCTGTGCAACAACCCACACATTAATTACACACTCAAGAGAGCCATTGATTATTTATTTTAGAGTTGTACAAGCCTGGGTGTTCTGTGGTATTCCACAGATCAAGCACACCAACTACCAAAGCTTTTTACTATTTACATGTTTTAGCAAAAGAATTCATGTTCATTGGCTACAAGTGACATAATTCTCTTATAAATTAGTATTCTGTCTTCTGTTGGTTAACGATTTTCTCACTTTTCATGCTAAATAGTTTGCATGCTTAGTCTTCTACTTGAGTCAGTGGGTTTCTGGGGTCATTGGTACATGAGTTGGTCACCATCTCCCCCTACCAGAATTAACTTTCACCCAGCTGGAGCTATTTTAACACAATTTCTTCCTTGTTGTGGGAGTTCTGCCAGGTGTCTTTGTGCCCTGTATATTCTGCACTCTTTGTGTCCAGTATCAGTGCACATCCTTCTTTCCAAGATTTGTTACTCTCCCCCCAGGTCTGAGATCACTGAAGCATGTCAAGCATGGACTGCACTTGGAGCTTGTTAGTTGCTGTTTCACAGACTAAATATCCCTTCTTGTTGCTTAGGCTTGAAAGCATAAAAGATCAAGCATCAGAGTGTTACGAATGAAGTCCAAATAAACAACAAAGTTAAAATTTAACAACAATTTTTAATTGAACAGCAATTTGATATATAAATTGAATACAATCAAGTAAGTATATATATAAAATTTGGCAATAATCAATTAAATCTGATTAAGGTTCTGATAAGGCATAAGCAAAACCAACTGGGGTATAGGGTGGGCCTCTTGCCCTATCTAACGTACAAACAACACAAGTCCAATTCCACACTCATACACTATATGCTAATACATACTCATCAATACTCCCATAAGTTTCCTCCTACTTCCGATCAACATCATCATGCTGTACGGTGCATGCTCCCACTTGTTGCTAGGGGGTCTTCAGTCTTCTTTTGGTGGTCTTTTTGATGAAGGCTCCCAGTCTTCCTCTCTGCACTTCAAATAATCCCACAGGTTGCACATGCATAGTAAGTTTCATGTTATATAACTAAGTATTATGTTCCAAAAAGAATAACTTCAGCATTTCATAGATAAGACACCTGTTCAGTGCTCAGACTCCCTCATCCTAGAATAGTCAACTTTATCCATTCTCAAGGCCACTAAGTAAACTCCCTACTTTGGAACAGTCCCAACTTCTCCTGCCCAAGGCCAGTTCTATCTTAAGACATCCTGTATCCTATAACATCTACAAAAGGGACTTTTTATTTTATGACATTTAATTATATTTATTACTTTATAACTGTTTACTTTATGACTATTCTAAATACCGATATAGTGCTTACAGGTACAATTTAGCATGAATCATTTTCATTTATAACAAGAGCACATCCTTTTGCAGCAATGCCAAGGGCCGGGCCGGCTGGGCCGCTGCCATGAAACCGCGACATTAATGTTCCCAGGGATGGTGACTGTGCTGTACCCGTGTAGCCACCCCCACAAAGAACAGATCCTCTGTTTTCCCCACTGGCTGAGTAGGCAGAAGAGGTTTAGGTGGCTGGCCGCAGCTTGCAGAGCCGAAGGCGTCACTTGCTGCCCTTGCTGACTGCGGCGGGTGCCAGCCGCTCTCGCCTGACGGCGCCATTTTCCCTCCCCGCTGCCCGCTCCCTCCTTCCCCTTCTGGCTCGTTCGGTACCGAGCGTCCCTGGAAAATGTCACTTTCGCCCCGCCACTGAGCGGCACCGCCCGCCCCGGCCTTGGGTGACGGCCAGGAAGAGGCGGGGGAGCCGCGGGAGGAGGGCTCCGCACCTTCCCCTCCCGGCAGGCCGCGGGCCGGGAAGGGGCGGGCGAGCTTTCCCGGAACCAGCGGCGCTCGCAGGGCCAACGCCGGCCCGTTCTCCCCGCGGGCTGAGGGTGCTGCCAGCTGCCCGCCATGTCCTCGGTGGCCGCCGCCAGCTGCGACGGCAAGGGCGCGGGCGAGGCGGGGGAGGCGAAGAAGCCGCTGAAGCCCTGCTGCGCCTGCCCCGAGACCAAGAAGGCGCGGGACGCCTGGTAGGGACCCGGCCCCGAGCTCCCCGAGGCGGCCCCGAGCTCCCGGGCGTTCCCCTTTCCCCGGTGTGTGCGCCCTGCCCCGCCGGGATTCCCTCCCGGCCCGCCCGCTCCTCCCTTCCCGCCCGCTCCTCCCTTCCCGGCGTTTGTGCCCCTGCCAGCGTGCGCCGGGGATTTGGGGAGCTCTCCCCACCCCGGACGGAGGGTGCCGGAGCACCCGAGGGAGGAGGGAGAGTGTGGAGACGGAGAGGAAACCGTCTTAAAAGGATAATTTAGAAACGAAGAGGTTAAAACCTCATAGCCCATGTTTAAAACAGGTTTCAAAGATCAGCTTTTAAAGCTGCTTGTAAATCCTCACTATTGTTGATTGAAGCAACATGTACCAGCAGGTGATAACTTCTTTATTGTTCACCTGAGTATAAATTACGTTCTCTTTTCAATAAAGCAAAATACTCTTGTTTTTTTCGGTCTCAGAGAATGACATTTCCCACAGAAGTTCAAAATTTGACGGTGTCCTATATAGCTGCATTGGTAATTATAGGCTTAGTCATGATCATAGGACCTATAAAATAGTATGAAGTGCACCCTCAAAATGGAGCTCCTTTGTCTTTGACAGTGAATCTTTAAAGTTTAAAAAACTTTAATATGATGACCGAGCTGTCTTTTTTTTTTTTTTTTTTCACCTTGCTGATGGCATAGATGGTGTTTGGTAGGTGACATAATACTGAACGCTGTTTTTGCTAAATTTAGGGGAGCATGTCTAATTATATGGTAGAGTGAAGGTGAATCCAGGGCCCCCTAAGAAAAGCTTGGTAGGATGAATGTTACTGGTCAGATGGATTTGCCATGGGAAGCCAGGGGACATATCCATGCTTATTGTAATAAAACCTAAGAAGAAAACTAAACAGCTCTGTCATTCAGTCAGAAAGCATGTCTGAACTGCTTTTGTGTTACACGTGATAGACCAACAATGAGAGGCTCTTACTTGCATTGAGGATTAACATCAAAAGTTACCATATATGGTGAATAATTTTCTCAACAATAGCTGGACAGGTGGTGTGTTCTGTTTTGCTTTTTGCTTCAGGGTCCTTAAATTGCAACTGAAGTTGTACTAAAATATCATTTACTGATTAACCTGTTCTGTATTGGTCTCTTACTGGAGAAATTGTGTTGCTTCCCTGCTGAATAATTTGAAACTGGCAAGCTCAGCATACTTGATGATGTGACAGCCTTGTGTTGTATAACAAATCCCCATCCGGACTTGCCCAGAATAGACTCTGGCCTGTTAATAGGAAGTTCTGTTACCCTCGTTGTCAGAGTTTTAGGTGCACAGCTCCAGACTTGGGTAACGTTTTGGGATAGTTTTATGCTGTCCAAAACAGCATTGCCCTGGACAGGACAGACAAAAAAAAATATCTCTGGATCCCAATAGAGGTTTTTAATTGTCCCCAACAGTTGGTCAGTTCTGTTTCTTTGACTAAAAGTAAGTGAACGTTTTATTGCTGAACCCTGGAAATCTTTTTGTTTTGCAGCATTATTGAGAAGGGAGAAGAAAATTGTGGGCACCTAATTGAAGCTCACAAAGAGTGTATGAGAGCTCTGGGCTTCAAGATATGAGTGAGATGAGCAGAACTGAGTGGGGTGAGTACAGCCTTCAGGACCTCTGCCTCTGAAGTGCCCTGGCACCTCAGCTGGTGCCACTGGAAGGCCCAGAGTACTGTTCATGATGGTGTTGCCCTTATGAGAGAGAAGACAGAGAGATCCTCATTGACATTACAGCCAGCGTTGCTGTCCTGTGAGGGTGGTGAAGCCCTTGGCAGTACACATCCTCTGTGAGTCACCCTTCAACAGTAGGGAATGGTGCTGCCTCTGTTGTCTTCTAAGAGAACCAAACCTCAGTTTAGATTTCTGGTGCTAGGGCACATGGGAGTTGGGTTTTGTGGGTTTGTGCTGGGTTTTTTTGTTGATTGTTGAACTGTTGCTCAGTATCCAGTGGAAATCCGTGTTTTGTGAAGCTGTATTTCCTTTCTCTTCTAGATGGTGTCTTTGGTGTGACTGTGTTCGGGAAAGCTGCAAAATAAATTATTTCTGCAAGTTACTTCAAAGAACAAATATAAACAAAGAAACTATTTATAAAGAGTCTTTAAGAGTATGCATCACGTCTGTAGCTTTTCCACTGTTTGCCCTTGACCACTCCTATAGAAAATATATTTTTTCCTCTAAATAAAAGCCTGAAAATGATCAATGTTCCTGACTTCTGTTTCTATTTAAGCAAAGAAATGACAGTGCCCTCCTTACTGAAAACAGCGTGCTGCAAGAATGAGAGAATGAGAAAAGCCTGCTTAATCATTAACATAGGAACACTGATTACTGGGGTGGTGTGGTTGAACAGAGAGGACTTTGGTGGGTTTTCCCACTGAAGCAAATTGTGAAATCATGCTAGTAGCATTGCACTCTTGCGGTTTTCAGCAGTCATGCTGAAGCTTGTAGTGCTGTTCGTGACAGTAGTTGTAACTGTTTATACAAAGGCGACCACAATCTCGTGAAACAAACTTCCTTAGAGTCAAAACTGTATTTGATTTCCCTATGTTCTAATTCTTTCAACGGTTTTTGAATACCTTAACCGAGCTTCATTCTTTATAATGAAAATTTAGGTACTTCCCATCTCAAACTCTCCTGAGCCAGTAGTTCTTCAAGGGAAAGGGAGCAGAGGATTGCTCCCTGTCAGTGCAAGTGATTTGTATGTACAGGCTACTTGCCTGAAAGTAAAGTGGTTTTTTATGCTGAATTTTTGTTGTGTTGGTCTTGTGCTATGCATGCATGGGCTTTTGTTTTCTGGCTTTTTTCACTTGTATGAGATGATAGTGGGAGGGTGGTTGTTGCCTTTGATTCCTTCTTACAATCTAGAGAAACATTAGGTGCAATTTCTGGTTGTTACAGGTGGGGCTTTTCTGGCTTCATACTATATTATTGTGCAACCCTAATATTACTCTTCTTGTGGTGAGTTGACTTTCCTGAAGATGGTATCGCTAGTTACTTTTTCTCCTGATGAGTTTTCTCTTCAGAAACTAAAGATACAAAATCTGTGCTTTGTCTTGATTTTTCTCCTGGCTTTGATCCTGTGGGAGGAGTGGGTGCAGTCATGATTGTTTCTCTGCTTCCTGGGCCCTGCATATCCTGCTCTAGCAATGGCTTTTGACTGTGAACATTTAGTATGTGACACTTGGTGCTGCCTCTGTTGAGAGTCACAAGTTGCATGAGGAGAGTTTAGACTATTCCTCCAGGAATGTTTTCTGAAGGTCCTGTCTTGAGGTAAGAGTTGTGTCCATGCTGGCTTTCAGCCTCAGAGGAGGAATGCAGGTGTGGCTCTGGCAGAAAGCATTCAAAGCCGCCTGTGGCACTGTAGCTGTTTGAGGAGCAGGACCTGGTGCTCTTCTTGGTGTTTATTATTGTCTTGAGGTAGAAACTTCAATAAGGTCATTTCTTGTTGAACCATTGTGTGTCAGAGTACGAAATGAAGAGAATGCTAAAAGATGGATGAGCACCAGCTTTGTGGTGGCATGGTCTGGGTAATGTGGAAATGGTGCCACAGAATAGAGCAGGGCAGGGAGTGGCCAAATGAGAGTGGAGTGCTGTTTATATCAGGTCAAGAGAAGAAAAAAACATATTCCTGCACAATTTTACACAAATTCTATTCACTTAAGAATTGGGATGTTTAGACCTCCATGAGGATAAAAGCATGGCAAGTACTTTAGAAAGTTTTTGGAAATGAGTGGAATGCTGATATACCTGTGTGCAATAGGTACAGAAAGGATACTGCACAACTCTCTACTTAAAGCAACAATGGAAGAACCTTGTAGTCAAATCAAAATTCCTTGCTGAGTGGCTTAATTTCTTACAATGGTATTCGTATGAAGTGGATTCAGGGCTTCATTCAGGGAGTGGGAGTTCCTGTGTTAATACTGATAGTGTCCCTACACACAGTGGTGTGTACTTTGAGAGTGTGAAACATGGCAGTAGCAGGAAACTTGGCTAAACTACAGAGCAGCACAACTAGATACAGTACATGCCATTTTTGAACCTTTGCAATTCACTCTCTGAGCTTGTCTGGAGTAGGCTTGAGACCTTCCCCAACTGTTGTAAACCAAATGTGTATATTTTGGCGCTGCAGGGTTTATTTGTGTGTAAGTAACAGTTTTGCAGACTAATGCCAGCAATGCACTATATAATAAATCAAAAAAGAGATGTTTGATTATGCTCTCTCTGACTTCAAGCCACCAAGGTCTTAGTGTCCTCAAGACAAGTGATTGAATTATTTTTCAGCTTATGGGATCAGTAGTGAACCTGTTGACTTCAGGGATGGGCAAAATAACCAGTCATTCAGCTGCTGTGAGATTTGGGACTGATAATCTCTGTGTTGTGTGGCTCTCAAGGACAGAGGATTTATTTGCCAAACATAGTGCAGGCTGTACCTGCATTGCATCATCACATGCAGCTAAATATTAAGTGCTACTGGTTGAGTCCGTTTTAAGTGGGGAAATCAGTGAAGTACCTGTTTCCACACTGCCTGTTTCAGTGCTGAAAAGCTGACATGTCTGTTTTTCTTTTTCACAAGCACATTCTGTAGTAATGCTTTACTTTCGGGGAAGGGTCTTAATGCTGCTTAGCTGTTTTCTATGAACTTGCCATCTTCATTCCAAATAGTTTTCAACTTTGGTATGTCCCTTTCCCATTGAATCAGTATTGGCTTTTCAACACTTGTCTTGGATGAACCAGTGTCCCTGGATGAAGGGCACTTAATCTAATCCAAAGCAAGGCATGAAAATAAAATGTCTCTTTGGTAATAAGAGGGTTTTTTACTTTTGCTGGGTGGAAAACTGAAAGTGCTGTGAAATTTATCTGTATGGCCATGGTACTGTCAAGGGGGAAAGGAAGATTTAGTCTTGGTGGTTCAATCACTTGACAAATCTTCCTTTTAGAAATTTGAGTCTGAAAACACTAAGTTAATCTCCAGTGTGTGCTCCGAGATCTACCTTTTAAGGTGCTGTATCATTCTCTCTGCAATGTCACATTGGGACCCAGCTGAAAAGTTGTGTAGTGTCCAATGAGAGCTTTGTGCTGTTATTGCTGTGGGTTGAAAGCTTCCTGTCTGCCTTTCACAGAGAAATCACAACAGGTCATCCTCACCCACGGTGCTGGCTTCAGCATCAGTGCAACACCACTGTTTATGTTCTGGAAGATGTCAGCTGAAGGACTTTCTTTGTTCTAATGAGTCATTAACACTGTGCTCCAGTTTATTTTTTGCTCAGGAATTTACCTAACTGAAGAATGAAATTATTAACTTCCCTTTTTTTCCACTTTCTTTAATGTTCCTGCAAAAGGGTTTTGGTAGTATGAAAAGGTAGGAGAAATTGCAATGGTGCTTCTCAGGATGCTTCCTCTAATGTAGTTCTACGTTTCTATTCATAGCAGTTCAGTTTTGTCTCACAGATCTTATGTAAAGCATCTTTCTCCTAAGTGTTCACAATCTTGATATCCCAACTCCCCATTTTATCAGATGTCAGCCTGTCTTGGAGAGAAGGCTCCTTATGGATTTTCTGCAGAGGCCTAAAGGTAGACAAGTTGCTGTTGGGATCATACAGTGAGTATATAGCAATGGTATGAAAAACAGAACCTGGATCCCAAGATTTTTATTGTGGTGCTTTAGCTATAGGATCATCTGTCCTGCTTTGCAGAGAAGGCCAAGAGAAAGTTCTTAATTTCCTTATAACTCTTGCACATGAGGGTTGTTCTGCTTCAGTAGCTAGGATTTATTTCTTCACTTAGTTAAGAGGCCTATGAAGACCAGGTTCCCTTTTTCACTTTACCCTGAACAGAAAGCGCCTTTTTGAATGGACTCTACTCACCCTGTGCAAAGCTTAATTAGTCTTCTTTCCTTTCCACGTGTCAACCTGCCAGGATGGCTCTTAGGAGCCATGCAGCTCTGTATTGCCCGTGGCCTCCTCATTGCAGAAATAAGATTGTACTGGCCAAGACCACTATGAATTCTTTAAGGTTGCCATAAAGCATTGCTGCAGCCTTGCCTGGGAGACTGTGTTATTCCAGAGCACTATTAGTTAGGAGAGATGATTAGTGCGTCTTTAACTGAATGGTGCCAATGGGAATGGTATGTTAGGCAGGGCAGCTGCAAGCTCGGCCTGAAACACGACCACCCTTGAAACCCTATCTCTACCCCACTGACCCTTGCAGGCTGACCTCATACTGTGTTGGGAGACCACGTGGGTTGTGTCAATGCCTGAAATGTAACTGCATCCTGGCAGTGGGGCAGATCCTGCCTGTGTGACTGATAATGTGTTACTTGAAGCAGGGGAGGAATTGCATTTATGCATGTTTTGTGTAGCTGACCATGGAGGACTGACCTCAAAGGCTCCCTCTTGTGCCTATGTCCTGGGTTACCTGAGTGGGGAGTGTTGGCTGTCCTCTTTGGGCTAAATGAAGGTCTGGGACATGTTCTAAATAGCTATTAAAAGAAATGGGAATGTGAGATGATGTTTCTCAAGGGTACTTCCCAACAGAGCCTGTAATCCCTCAACTAGGATTTCCCCACAAAATATGCTCCCAAGCGTTACACACTCACAAAGCTTTTGGCAGGATATTCTCATCTTCATGACAGATGAAACTGTGTGCCAGAGGCTTGTTTGCTCTAGTTTTATCCCTTGCATTCACAGCTCTCTGGCTGTGCAAAGCTTTTCCTTGTGCCCCTTGATTTAAAACACCCCACAAGAGGGAGCTCCCTGGAGTAAGGGGAGGCTGTAACAGACCTGGGAAGTATTAATCGAGAGCCAGCCTCTCTTCTTTTGCTAAGTCCCTGCCACAGTTAGGAGCCACAGTGAGAAAAGGGGTGACCTTTTCCCTTTTTTGTGCTGGGTGAAAGTCACTCTCTCGCAGGAGCACAGAGCGGTGGAGAGCCTGAAGTGTGACTGGAGCTGGCTGCGATAAGCAGGTTGTTTTCCCTTCTCCTTTCCCCTCCTCACACTGCGCTGGGCTTATCTGGCTGCCTGAGTTATGTTAAGTAGCGGGTGCATGCTTGCTCTCTGTTCTCCTCGCCGCTTTTGCTCCTTGGATTTCAATTCCAAACATGGTTATCCATTTGGGGTCTCTCTCCGTTCCACTGCCAAGAGACACATTCCACACTCAACACCATCTCCCTCTGCTGCTCTCTCACAGTCGCTATTCCATTTGCCGCAGCGCAGGCGAGACAGGCAGTGCAAGGAGATATCTGCCCTGTCTGTGAGTTTTCCAGCTAATGGCCTCGACTCTTTTTTTGACTGATCTCTTTTGGCCTCATGTTTGCCAGCTTCTTTTCTCACTATTGTGGCTAAGAAGGGAGCCAGCCAACGCTTTGTGAGCCACGAAGAGGAGAAGCGATCACTTCTGGAATTTTTCGGGTGCAAAAACATTCGGCAGCACTTTTTAGCATGTTGCTCTGAAGCACTGCTGTGGGACCAGACGGTGCTCAAGAGGAAGAGGAGAAGGAACAGCTACCCAGCAGCTCTGGTTTCCAACCTCTGCAGTACCCTTTGTGTATGCCAATTCATTTTGAGCGCAGGACGGCTGGGGAGGGTGGGGAGTGGGGAAGGATGAGCGCAAACAGCCCCTCTTGGGACCAGGCTCTTCTCCGGCCTCCTGTGTGTGATGCCTGGAAGGAGTTTATGGAGGAAGCAGCCTACCAGCTGGCCAGCTGCATTGTGCTCCTGGGTTACATGGGGGGAAGTGGCATCTTTGGATCCCTCTATATCTTTGGCCTCCTGGCCCCAGGCTACTTCTGCTATGCTCTGTGGGGCTGGCTGAGCGCTTGTGGGCTGGATATCTTCATCTGGAACATGCTGCTGGTCCTCGCCTGCTTGCTTCAGCTGGCTCACCTGGCTTACAGGCTCCGCAGAAACACCATCCCAGAAGAGTTTGACCTCCTCTACAAGACCATGTACCTGCCCTTGCAGGTGCCCCTGGAAGTCTACAAAGAAATCGTGAAGTGTTGTGAAGAGCAGGTCCAGTCACTGGTCAGAGACCAGAATTATGCAGTGGAGGGCAAGACGCCCATTGACCGCCTCTCGTTGCTGCTGTCTGGCAGGTAAAGGCTCCCCCATTTCTGAACAAAGTCTGACAACAAACCCCTGTGCCTTATTGTTGTATTATCACCCTCTGTAGAAACTGGGGTGGGGATTGTTTCCTTCCTCTGAAAAAGATCTGAGATATGCATCGGTTTGTTGGGGAAGGGGGAAATTTGCTTTTTGGGGCATTAGTTTTGTTTTTCTAACTTAAGAGTATTTCAGGGAAGGGTTTGCAGACTTAAGCTATGGGCAATGAAGTGGCCAGCTCAGCCTTACCTGTGATACTTTTGATGAATCCTTACCCCTTTGTCTGTCATTTTGAAGTGATCTTATTTCTCATGGGAGCAGACTGGCTGTGAGAATGTGTTTTTCAAGGCAGGAGACCAGTGTGTCCGGACCTGTGGTCTCTGGGGGTACCAGGCACACCTCTGTGATGTGAAGAGCTGTGTGCTGAGTATGCTGAAGCCTCAGTTCACCTGCTCTCCCTGGCCAGCAGTGTTCAGGGAGAAGTTCCAGTTTCCAACACCCCAGCCCTCAGGGCTTTGACATTTTTCACTTTGAGCACAACTTCATCAAAAGAGAGAGTATTCTCCTGTGGTGGATCCTGCCTAATGAGGTGTCTTTCTTTCCCTGTGCTGTCAAGAATTTGTGATATTCCTTCTTCTGGACCACCAAGGAGAACCTCAGGGACCTCTAGACAGTCGCACTGGAGATTTGATTGAATGAACTGTGCTGCTCAAGTACTGGCATTTGTTCACCTGAGATCCTGTGGCATGCCTTTAGCAGCATATCCACGTAACGATTTGCAAAATCCAGATGCATACAAATAGCAATAGTGTTGGCTTCCAGTCTGCTGCCAGGAACTTGGCACTAATGTTACATAAGAATGGGAAAGGAAGAAGATCTCTAAATGCGAGCAGTGCTGAGCTGCAGGAGGTGTGTCTCACAAGGATTTTCCTTTGGGAATACAAAGCATCACCTGGGGCTCCTGTTTTACTGCAGTGGCCAATCCTCTCTGGTGAGGGAGTGTGCAAAGAAGAATGGCTGACTTTCCTCTTTTTTTGGTGTTGGTCCCTTTTCTAAGATGTGTTGAGAGCACCCTGGATCTCCCAGGATGTTGAATAGCAAAGCACTGGAGGGAAATTTGGTATGTTTCCAGTAGTGCTTCCCCTTATCAAACATCTCTGGTGAGCAGCTGGCTCTGAAGTTTACCGTATCTGCAAATGATATTGATGGAGAAGAGTCTGTGCTGTCTTGACCCGCACTGGATAATGTGATGCTACTCTGTGGGCAGGAAAGTGCTGCAACAGACAGTAAGATGGTGATGATGGGTAGTTGTTGGGCTCTCTTTTGAAGTGGGAAGTATGCATCTTGGCTGGTAAAGGATGCTGCATGGAGATGGGAATGGATTTACATTTCTCAGTACCCACTGTATTGCCTTTTGAGGTCCTTGCTGGCTCAGCAGAGCAATGCTGTTACGGTGCTCTCTCTTAAACTGAGCAAGTGGGGTCTTGGAAATCCAGAATATGCCTGGATCAGGAAATGTGCCTCACAATCCCTGACCCTTCCAGGCAGCACTGCCAGCTGATTAGAAGCCAAAGGTTAACAGTCTTGTAACTCCTGAAGGCAAGAATTGCCTTTGTGCATTGTACAACAGGGGTGCATGGTGACAGGAAAGCAAGTGGCCCCAAGTCTGGTGAGACAGAGCAATGAACAGAACTCCAGAGTGCCCTGGCATTGCCCTTGCTTCAGGCCTGTGCAGGTCCTTCTCTAGTTCCACAGCAGAGATGAATGCACATTTGACCTTGACCCTGGCTGGCAATTGTAGCAAAAGTCGGTGAAAAGGATACTTAGAAGGCCTAGAGAAAGTGACCGGTAATGTGCAGCAAACTATGAGCTCTCAGGGTGATCTATGAGGAACCACGGGCAGTGGGATTTTTGGGGGATCCTGAGTGTAATGACTTCCCAGTACCAAGACTGGGAATGCCTTCGTGCAATCCTGGAGAGAGGAGGAAGATACAAGTACAAAGAGCCACAGGCTGGCTTAGAAGTACCGAGAAAGCAGCAGCAGTCCTGTGGGCTGAGAAATCCTGGGTTAGGACCAAGCATTGCACCTGTGAGGGCTGTCTGTAGCAAGAAATAGAAAACAGATGGAGTATGGGGAAGTGGCAGCAAATAGTTTCCCACAGAGAAAGGAGGGATAGCCTCATCACTAAAGCACCTGCAGCTGTCCCAAGAGGGTATAAGACATGTGTGAGACAAGTATTTCTTTCCTCCCTGGTGGGACACACTGTTTGAGCTATCAGGTTTGTGTGACATCTGTTTTGTGGCCTAAGCCTGTCTGCCTCACCTGTGCTCTGCAGGATCCGAGTGTGCCAGGATGGACAATTCCTTCATTACGTCTTTCCATACCAGTTCCTGGACTCTCCAGAATGGGAGTCACTGCGACCCTCTGAGGAAGGAACTTTCCAGGTAACCCCAGCTAAGCTTCACTTCTTGGTGCTTTGTTGCATGTCTGAGAAGGGGGTAGAGAGACCTCATTATGCCATTCAAAGCTGACCAGGAATACTTTCCTCCCCTTCTTGTGGGTTAGCCAGCACAGGATTGTGTGATCAGTTGGTTAACCTTTTTTTCTACCTTGTTCTGAAGACCCCGGGGCATAGTCCTACTACCTGCTGATAGCAAGGAGGGTGGAGCATGGTGCTCCTTCCAGTTTATGAGGGAATTGAGGTGTCAGATTGCCAGCTCTCTTCCCTTATGGTGTTCTCTAGTACCTGTACTGATGCATTTGCCCTGCACGCTGCCAGCAGGGTGCATTGTTCTAGCATCAGGATGGCAGCTGTGGCAATACGCAGCAGTGATGTAAATCCATAAACATCCTGTTCCTCACAGAAGTTTCTGATGGTCATGTGTTTTGGGTGGAGAAGCAGAAAGGATGATTCACACCCAAATATGGTTCTTTCTGAGCAGATGGATCCCCTGCTGAGAGGCCAGACCAATTCTCATTTGCAGTAACTGAAAGGATTTTGGCCTTGCTGTCAACACCCCACAGTGTTTCTTTGGCTTTCCTTCTGGAGAAGATTACTTAAGCCTACATCCCTCTGTCTTTAACGCACATCCCAGGATGGCCTGATACCTGTCAGGATGTCAATCCTGATTATATCAGGGCATATGAGCAGGGATTTTGCTAATCCCTTGGGACCGTGGGATGGTCATGAGGGAATGATGCTTTCTCTTGAGAGTAGCCCAAAGCAGACTTGGTGAAACCAGGGCAGTTCTCCAAATCTGCTTTCCTAGGGTCTGAATTTGGCTCATGTGTGAAAGGGTCATGGTGATTGCTCCTGAAAACAGTGCCGTCACCAGTGATTATGGTTGCAGAAGATACTTGTCTTTGTGACTCTGGCAAGGGGCTACAGACTGTGAGCAGAAATAGGGATGTTGGACCAAGGTAATGAAGTAGAAAAGGCAACAAGAGCATGGCTGTGCTAGGGCTGGTGGTATCCCATGTTTTGCATAGTCTTCAATCTGGCAGCAGACTGCTGCTGGCTCCTGGTCTGTATTTACCCAAGAATCCAGCAGGGAGAGTGATAGCTGCTCAGTGCTATAGGCAGGGAAATGGCTGACTGCAATGGCTGACTGCAGGCATGCAACCTGCAAAGACATCCACAGCATTTTCTGAGCTGATTTCTGTGGAACTGAATGTTCCCAGACCTCCTGAGGGTCTTTATCTGTGGTGCATGAGACAGCTTGGGAGCAGGCTGGTGCCAGGCTGCACCAGCTCCGCCAGCACCACGCTCTGGCACTGCTCTTGCTCTGCAAGACAGGGCTGGTCAGTGAGGTCAGCTGTGCCTGGCATCAGGATGGGGAGGTAGAGCCCTAGGTAGGCAAGGCCATATGCTGGAAGTGCCTAAACCCCATGTGTACTTACGGAGGACCATGAAGAAGTAGCAGCTGTGTGAGACCAGCAGTCATCAGGTGCCACTTGACCAGTCCATGTATCTGGAAGGACCTTTCTCTTGGTGGCCATGCTTAACCACGGTGATGTGCTGCTTTTGGCAGCTGTTTAACCCACTAGTCCTTCTCACCTGAGCAGTTAATAAAACTGTAACTTATCTCAACCTTATTCCTAGCAACACAATAATTTGGTTTAAAAAGTGCATGTTGGACTCTGGGTCTTTGCTGGAGGAGGGCATGGAAGGTTTTTCTTGCCCAAGGTTTTTCTTGCCCCATGGCTCTTTGGATTGAACAATTTCAATTCTGAGCCCACTGAAAAATGGCAGAAGCATGAGTTAGTCTACGAGAATAGCTGGTTTCCTTGAGCTTTCTGCTTTGGCTGTCTGCTTCCCCCAGGACTGTTGGGTCCCAGTGCCTGAAGGAGTTTGGTTTCAGGGCTGACACTTTCCCCCAGAAGGCTGAATTACATGCTCTTGCTGATGCCGGAGCACTTGTGTCAGGCGGGATTCAAGAGTGAAATCTGTCTTGCTGTCCTGCTTTGGTGGCAGGTTTGCTTATTGCATCTCAATCCCTCCCAAGAAGGGATCACTCTTGATCACTGTGCCACAAGTTGATTAGGAAAATGAGATTCCGGTCATTTCAATTTCCGTGTGACCCTTCTTTTTGCTTGCCTGGCCTGGGAAAGTTCTCAGGTTTTATCTCCTATATTTCTTTCATCAGACAGCTGTTTGCAGGGCAATGGCATTAAATATCAAACCCAAGGACACACGCATGCAGCCAAACTATGTTCAGCTTCCCAGTGGCCCTCTGCCATGGCGGCTGACCAAGGAGACCCCTGGGCAAAGAGTGAAAGGGAGCCCCCAGGATATTTTGGCTCTGGCACTTGTTCACATGCCAGTGTTTCCATTACACTCGGATGTTCTTCTGTGCCCCAGGGCACTTTGACCATTCCTGCATTTCTTGTCTTTATTATTATCATTATTATTTATTATAATGTACACTTGCATACCAGATAATGTTTTTGACTGCAACTGTTCTTGTTCTACACCTAGGGGGAAAAAGTCTTACTTTACATTGGCAAAAGGAAAGGTTCTCTAAAATCAATCCAATAAACCCCCATGAGTTTTCTACATATACATGAACACAATAGAACCTTTTTATTTCCTCTCTCACTGAACTGTGCTGCAATGTCCTTCGAGGCCATTCAGCCGTCCAGAGTCCAGAAGAACTGCTGAGACAGGATGTCCCTTGGGCACAGGATAACCAGACAAGCCTTTCAGCCTCCCCCAGGGCTACTCGCTGGCAACTCAGACTGACTGGGCATCCAAAAATATCCCTCTCTGTAGCATTTCTGTGGAGGAATAGAGGTGTCTGTGCTGCCCTGTTCATTTCAGCTACATCCCTCAGATGTCAATAGAGAGCATCATCTGAAAGCAAGGGGGTGAATCGTAGCCNCCGCCGCAGCCGCCACCGCCGCCACCGCCGGCTCCGCGCCCCCGGGCATCCCGGCCCGACAGTGACCTGCTGGGTGAGGACTCCACCAGTCTTGTCTTGGAAGATTTTGCTGAGTTGCCGGGGTCTTTTATGGACTATGTGAGCGAAGGGGAGTATATGAAGTGAGGGCACTCCTGGCACGGGCACACCTCACCCTGTGTGGGACCCTCGCGTAAGTACCCACTTGCAGAGCAAGTCATTCCCGTGATGCATCTGCCTGGACAGAGCACTGGCCCCCATTTACCATGGGTTTGCACCTCTGCAGTGGTTTTTGGCCTGCTGCCCAAGGAACCCCAGAAGGTGGGCTCAAGCTGTGTGGTTTTCCGAAGGAAATGCAGCAGGGTAGAGGCTTGACTCCAGGCACCAGCTGTACTGTGGGGTAGAGGAGCCAGTAACCTGGCCATAGAAAGCTCTGCCCTGCCCAGTTCTCTCCCCATCCCTGAAGAGAGGCAGAAACACTGAAATGGTGTCCAGGCTGGCAGGTGGTACACAAGTGGTCACAGAGACCATGAGGTAGAGCTGTGCCAGGAGATACTCCAGTATTGAGCTGAGCAACAGCTCTGCGGGTGAGAGTGCCCACATCCCAGGAGATGCCAACAGGACTAGAAAGAGCTCCAGGGTTTACAGCAGATTGGTAGCAAGGACTTGCTATAAACCCTCGAATGCTCAGTCTGGGCAGGGGGACAAAGCTCAGAGTCCTTCCTCTCCCTGCCCACCACAGCTCATCCCAGCATTTGATCTGTCCTCCTTGTTTCTGCTGAGATTCATCTCTTCTAGATCAGTAAGGTGTTGAAAAGTCTGCCCTGGGTGGTATAGGTCTTGCCTCCAGTCACCCTGGGTGGACTGACAGGCTAAACTTTATTTTAAGATGCCCAAACTCTGCTTTCCAGTGAGTGGGAATGAGATGCTCTCTTCCAAAATGCCAGCTCCTTACTCCACAAGGGAAAACATTCTTGTGCCTGGTGGCTGTTGGGGTAGAGGAACAATGCAGGCAAAAAGAAATAGATGGGAGAGTGGCTTGTGCTTGAAATTCAAATCCAAGTGGCCAAGAAAGAAATTCCACCCTGAGCTACTTTTAGCTAGCCCCTGCATGTCAGCTGCTACACACCAGCTGCAGACCCCAAAATGTGCATTCCTGCTGCCGCCTACAATAATCCAGCTGCCAGGCACCAAGCTTGGGACTGGGATTTCTGTCCTAGAAGTGATCCCTGCATGTGTCTCAGTTGGGTCTGCATAGCAGGGAGGAAGTTGCAGGGCTGGGCTGCAGCTGAGGTGGCTGTCTTCCATGAGGCAGCCTTGAACACAGAGCAACATTGCACCCTGCTCTTCTCTGTGCCTGCTCGGGTCTACTTCTACCTGTGCTGTGGACTCAGTGGCAGGGAGCATTGGCTTCTGGCATCAGCCCTGACAAGTCTGCAGTATTCTTCATATTATCTGGGATATGAAGAATGTGGCCAGGGAAAGAACAAGTGTATTTGTATTTGGCCGAATCAGATGAAGTTAGCAAGAGCTTTGATTAGGGTTTTGTTGTTGAAGTTGTTTGTTTGTCTTTGTATAGTTGGTTGTTATTTTTTTTTTTAAGGAGGCACAAAGAGAAAAATAAGTAGATCCACATTTGTCCTAGGAATGTGAAGCCCCTGGTTTTGCTGGTAGGCTGCTGGAGATATGAATTTGCAGCTTTTTCAGTCCTTACTTGGAGAGGCAGGAACACTGAATCACTTCTGAGACATCCATCCTCCTAGCTGTTGGAGTGTCTGTGAAAACATGCAATCACAAGCGAATGCAAGTATTGTTGTGAACATGGCAAAGTCACTTTGCCTGTGCTTTGATTCTATTTTGCCTTCTCAGAAGGAGGATATCCATTCTCAGATCACTGGTAGAATTCTCCTAGTTGATCAAGCTCAATAAAACCAGAATTTCAAAAGCAATTTAAAAAGGAAGAAGGCAAGTAAAATTGTAGCATTTTTTGAAAAATTTCCACCCATTTTTGGTAGTGAGGCAATAGTGTGAACATACACACAAGAGGGGTGTGTGTGTTGGGCAAAACTTTGCTACACAGCAAAAAACTATTCTTTCTTTCACACAGTCCTGTTGTGAGCTGGAAGCTTTTGTCTTTCTAGATCTTGTGACTGAGACAGTACCAAGGAGTGCTGCTATTGGCAGTAGAGACCAACAATAAAAGCATAGATGTTTAGAGGCTTATATTTGAGGTGGGAGAGGAAGATGATCTTCCTTGTCTGTCAGTCTGGAGACAGTAGACAGTGTGGTATTTCAATTTTTAAGGTAATTAGACAAGGAATCAAAAACTCTGTTTAGTGTGTTCATAATGGTGGAATGAGAGCTTCCCTGTTACCTTACTGGGCACTTGTGTGTCCTAACCAAATCACATCCCAGCACATCCCATCACATCCCACATCCCAGCAGCACAACTACAGTTGTCACTTCTGGACAACATTCCACAGTGACTTGAGTGCCTCACCACAAAAACTACTGATACAGAGGAGCTGCAGGTTTTCCTTCCACCCAAACACTTGTCACAGCAAATAATCCAAGCAGTACTGCTCTGGCTCAGGTAAAGCACTTTCATAACTTTTTCCTACATCTGTAGTAAACAGGGAAATCCCCTGCAGTGTCATTGTTAAAAGTAAGTCTCTGAGGTCAGAACTCCCCTGGGGCTTTCCCCTGGTCTGTGCTCTCATCTCCTTCCCCAGGTAATTCCCAATGTGGGTAATCACTTTGCAGCTCTCTAAATTCCCCGTGCTGAAGTGCTTCTCTGGGTCACGTTCCTTTTCCTTTTCTGTCACTACAACATCCACCTTGCAACACTACGGTTCAGGAGGGCAATTCTTGAATGCCCAAAGTGCTGCAAAGATCATACACAAGCAAATATTTATGGAAGATATATTGGCCTACTATTCATGTCATCTAGTTCCTTGAAAGCATTTCTAGTCTGCTGATGAGTAAGATGGACTGTGATATCCCACTGATGAGCACATTCTTTCTCTAAGGAGGATGCTGCCTGTTTGAAGGAGGCAGGTTCAAAGGTTCTGTTCAGTATTTGCTTTAAAAGTGTACTGCTGTATAGCTCAGTGCTCCAGAGGAAACTAAGCTTTATTCCTTGCACGGAAATTCAAACAACCAAGAGCAACCTGCTTTTTCTCCTGTTGATATTGCATTTGTTCTAGTTTGTTGCTATCAAGTGCTTGCAGGATGTGTAGCTATGGCTACCTGGTTTTTTACAGTTACATCTTGGGGCTGCCTTACTATTTGATGGGTGAGATGGGTGGATGGATGCTTGATGGTCTGCAACTTGGTATCTAAGTTAGTAGTTAACGTTTTGTACCTGCTTTGAGAGCAAAAGCAAAGGAGCTGTTGGACTTGTTCAACCAATATCACAGAAGGCACTTTGGAAGGGTTTGTTTTTGCCATCTCAGAATGGGTGCATAACCCTGTTTCCTGATTTATCAGTTGTTGAAGAATTACATAGTTTTGCATGCTCATTTAGGAGGGGAGGGGAGAAGAACAGGTAATGGTGGGCTCCATGAGGTTTGTGTCTTGGATAAGTTTGAAAGTATGATAGTAATTGTGTGCTCTCTTTCTCTCTCTCTCTCCCACCCCCTCTCTTCCCTGGCCCCCTTTTTCTCCCTCCTCCACTGTGTTCCTTCTGCAGCCTCTGAAAACCATCTCCAGAGTTCTCACCCTCTCTGCAAAGGACGAGCCCCTCTGGCTCCCACTCAGACCCCCGAACTCTAGGGAACAACAGGCTGTTTTGATCGCAAAGCCCCTCCAAGGGAGCGGATGCTCACACAGGTTTTTGACCAGAGACACTCTTTAGCATGCAGAGACGTCTGCCAGCAGATATCTACACTCAGGAGCACATGAAGCACATGCTTAAGACTGCAGTGTGACACTCCAGCCCCTCCCAGCCCATGGCTGTTCGCCAGAGCTGCCTTCCCCAGCGTGCTTCCACGGTTTGTTTTCTAGTCCTGCCTCTCTGAGGTTTTCAGCAGCTCTGTCACCAAAGCACACCAATATACTGCAAGCAGTACCAGCCTGCTTGCAGAATCTGTGTTCCCTTTGGTTCAGTGATTTCCATTAAAGTCAGAGATGAAACTACTGGTGTTTGAGAATTTGAAGGGAGAGAAAACAGCTGGAGGGAGGGAGGATTTGAAGAGGGAGATCACTTGAGGTGATCTCAAGGCACAGAGTGGATAGGGCAAAGGGAAAGGGGCCACCTGACAGCTTTGGTAAAGGGCTTGCTATGAGAGAGTTTGATGATATGCATCTCACTGGGCATCCACTCTAGTAAGACCAGAAATTACTTTTCCAGGAGTTAGGATTTCTCATTTATGACAAGCACAACTTCTCAAAGAAGCTGGTGAAAAAAGACTTCTGGTTGGTTGTTTGCATTGATTCTTGAAATAAGAAAGAGAAGGAATTGAGATTGGGAACAAGTGTAGGCAAGAACCCTTTTTTTTGTGTACTCAAGGGGGTGTGACCTCAGGGTGCACAAACATCAAATGAAGAAAGGAATGGATAAAAAACATCTGTGAAGAGAGCAGCCATTGGTAGGAAGGACAATGCCTTAATGAAAATAGTGTAGAGATGGAAGGCCTCTTCCAAGTTCAGCTGCAACAGGATTTGTCTCATGAGTTTCCCCAGCCATCTCCTCAGTCAGGGAATTGGAAGTACCTGTGGAGAAATCCTTTGTCTCGCAGAGCCTGGTGCAATCAAGTTGAGCAATGGGAGTAGGAGCTTCTCCAGGGCA
This sequence comes from Oxylabes madagascariensis, assembly GCA_013400675.1. Classification (NCBI taxonomy): domain Eukaryota; kingdom Metazoa; phylum Chordata; class Aves; order Passeriformes; family Timaliidae; genus Oxylabes; species Oxylabes madagascariensis. The sequence goes on along the minus strand of VYZR01056010.1, from coordinate 37,969 downwards.
GGTATTCAGGGAAAGAGCAAGGAATGTTGGTCCTTCTGTCAGTACAGGGAAGGGTGTCCTTCAGTGCCTCTTGGCACAGACCTGCTGGGGCATAGCCATTCTGCCTGTGGGGCTGGCTTGTGTCAGCCCTCGGCTGCTGGTGACAGCCCCACCTGCCCTGCCCTGCCCTGCTCACACAGGGGATGTGGCCCAGTGTTTGGTTTGGCCTGTCTTGCAAGTCTGAGCTGGGCAAAACCTGTGCCCTTGGGATCTGGCACTCTCACCGAGGGCCTCTGGAGTGGTGGGTATGTGGCATCTGTGATGTACACAGCTCCTTGCATTGCTCACCTTCGTTCCCACACCAGGGCAGGAGAATGGGGCTGCCCCAGGCCTGGGAATCATCCTGCTCATGGTTGTTACCATGCTCTGACAATACATTGGTGCTTCAGCCTGACCCCACTGCCTTTCACTTGGAAATGTCTGCAGCAGATTGACACAAGAGCTGCCAGGGTCTCCTCTGCAAAGGAACCGAAATGCACAGTGGAACTAGGTCCATCTGTCAAGATGCTTTATGCACCTGCCTGGAGCAGTGGACCAGGTTAGGCTGAATTACACACTGCCTTTCACAGGTATCTGCTGAGCTTATATTCCAGTCTTCAACAAGAAGCTCCCAGGAAACTCTTCAATCATGGTGCCAACTAACATGAATCTCTCTCAGGTTGTTAGAGTCCAGCTCTGTCCCCCTCCCAAGTATGTGTTGGAGATGGTGTGTGTTAGCTGTCCTTCCAAACAGTCATAATCTTGATTTATGCCCAAAATCTTGAATGTGAGCTGAAAGCAGGAGCTAATCCTGCTGTGACACTGTCTAGTGGAGAAGGAGTGACAGCTCATGGCAAATGACTTCAGACAATTCTTCATGGCAGAAATGCTTTTAGCATGTCCCTCACTCGTGATCAAGGAATTCCTGGTGCACTTCTCTATCGCTCAATGAAGCCAGTACAGGGAACCAGAGAAAATAGTCAACAGAAGATGTGACTTGTGAGTAGAAATGATGAAAGATTTGTCATCTCTTTAATTTGTGTGATGTGGAAAAGGTGGGGGCGTGTTGTTTCTGTGGTCATGCATCCCACTGTAATCTTTCACCAATTATTTCCAGGCTTGGCTGTGCTGAGTTCCTGGGACTAATTTGTGTTAGGTGGCCCTGTGGCTGCAATGCTCCGTTCTCCTACTACCTTCTATTCTGGGCAGATGGTGAAAGCAGTGCAAAATTGTATGTGAGAGCTCTGTGCTGCTCCTGGTGTCTGCTTCACTTCATGTGAGCTTCAGAGAGAATTATGTGCATTGAAATCAATAGGATCTCCCTCTGAAAGCATCTTGTAGATGGGACTAGTGAGTTTCCCATTGGAGCTCTGGCTAAGAATGACTCCTTCCTGTGCCAAACTTGGACCACACCACTTCCCCTTGCTGAGGGAAAATAATACCTCTCACCTTTAGCATGAAGATTTCAGGACAGTTTAATATAAAACACTAATGAATTATACTAATACTCCCACTATAAAAAGAGTGATATTTTCTACTCCTTCTTTCATACAGATTCAAACTTTGAGATCGAATTGACTTTCCTGTCTCACTTTGAGAGCTGGGTACAGAACCTGTGAAACCTGGAAGATTTTGCTGTAACCAGTTAACCTTGTATTTGTCAATCTGCCATGCACTTCTTTTCCGTGACATCTTGCCCCTAATGCAGGGACTAAAAAACCCATCCAGTTTTACAGTGAAAGTATCATCTGGGAGCAGAGAGCAGCAATAGGTTTAGGACTCCTTTCTGGTTCTGTGTATCCTGAAGGCAGAGCTAGGCACAAGCAATAGGCAGGTCATACGAGATGTCTGTTTTGCTGGGGAGGGTGAGGCTCCGGGGCAGACATGACGTTGTCCTGCTGCGGGAAGAGCACAGAGAAGTCAGGCTGGGCATTGGCACGTGGGCATTGCTATCCTAACACAGAAGCAAGCAAAGTGCTGGACCTTGCACTGCTTTGCAAGGAATAGTGAATGGGGTGCTGTGCCCTGGCTGGGATGAACTGGCTGGAAGGGCGTGTATGGCCTTGTGTCCTTCACCTTTCCCTTGATCTCAGCAGCACCATTGTTGTTCTGAGTGCTCCCAGCAAAGTGACAGGAGCACAGCTGTGAGCCTGTGCAACTCTACAGCTTTCTGTATCAAAGCCAAGCCCAGTGCTTCCAGGGGTGCAGGTTAGCACCTCTTTCAGGCAATGTGCCTTGCTGTCCCATTCATAAGTGATAAAAACACATCCATCCCAACTCTGGAGTGCAAAACATGCTAGTAAGGAATAGCCCTTGTACTCAAGGGAGTACCTGGTATTTATATAGGAATGCCTTTTTTTCTTCCCCTCTCTGGGCCTACTGGATATATTTTTACTGCCTAGAACGTCAGCCTCTTTACTGTCCATCAAAACAGAATTTGAACCTGCTTTGAAGTATCCACTATCTTGCTTCAGCCTTGAGCCAGCATTTCAGAAGCAATGTGGATGGACAGTTTAATGTGTCAGTATAGACCCAGGTGTTTTGTCCTGCCTGCAAGAACTTTGGATCTGCAAAACTCCAGTCAAGAATATTGTGTTATGAAGAAGACAATTATCTCTCTCAGGATGAGAAGGACTTGGCTGCTTTTTACTCCAGGAAAGGTAACTATGGCTGAAGGCATATACCCTACCATGTCTGACATAGAAAATGCCAAAATGGTTGTCTATAGCCTTAGTGCTTTATAAACCTTGCTATATAAGACACAGAAATATATTATTGGTCTTCTTTTTCATACTGAAAAATGTTCACCTGTCATGTTTTAGATGGGGGCCCATTGCAGACAGGGGAAGATGGAGAGAGCAAGCAAGGACAAAGGAATAAATTCGAGTTAGTACAAGCTTTTGCCATGGTTTGTGACTTAAATATCTTCAAGGTGATGCGAGTTGCAGCCCTATTCCTTCCATGGCACAACACTTTTATCCTGGGGGAAGAATTTTAGATAACTCCTAGAAAACGACCTTTGTACCTTTTCTCTCTCACAAAATGATTACATAGGGACACAGAGGTGATGGGAAAGACCTATTTATGTGTTTCCCTAAATAGGAGAAAAAATGCATTGCTTCAAACCACAGGCTTCATTCATAGGCTCAGTGCATCCCTGTATGACATTCCTGAGGCTTACCTGCTACTGAGAGGCAGTGGCGCTACACAGAACTTGCCAACAACGGATGGCTCATCCTTGCTCCAAAAACGATTCTTGGGAATATACTTCAGGGTCACACTGTTTATCTGGCAGAGGGGAACTCGGTGGGCCAGCAGATGTTTGCCTGTCTCCTGGTCCTTAGGTCTGCAAGGCAGGATGAGAGATGTGAGGGATGTGTTCAGTCAACCTGCAGATCCATGGAAACACTGGAGGAATCTGCAGTATTATTGTGAAGCCCTCATGTATTAAAATTGAGTGAGAAGACTCATCTGTCAAAACAAGGAACTGCATGAGCGTCTTACAGGCTGTCTCTCCATGTTTTATCTCTGTATTCAGGAATATTTCTGTATAAATATCCTTCCTTCCATCACCAACTCTTCTTTCTGCTGCATATTGATTGAAATACTGCTCAGCTTGCCACGGAGAGGTAAGTAGTAGATAAGTCAACATCTATGAAATGGCGAATGGCATAGATGGGAAGTAGTTGTTCATAATTTCTTCCAGTACACAAACTGGGGTCCTCAAAGAAAGCTAAGAGGTGGCAGGCTCAAAAAGAATGCACACTGCAGAGAGCACCACTCCTTTCAAGCTGTTAAAATCCTTGCTTTGTGATGTTGTGAATACCAGGAAGTTTACATGACTGTACAAGTCAAGGGAGGGGGACTGGGCAGCTTTGTGGAATATAAAAGTTAGTAAGGATAAAGATCTCATCTTTGGCTCTGAAAGTCCCTGAGATGTAACTAGACACAGGGAAACTCTTTGGGGAAGTATTTCTACATGCTTACACAGAGATTTTTTTATACTTTTCTCTAGCTACTTGCTTTTGATTATGTTGAAGGTGGGATGCTTGGATAGAGGGACCTTTGTCCATCCCTATGCCCTTACCCAGGCAATATGAACTGAGAAATGACAGAGGTTTGGTAATGAGCCAATGACCAGAGCCCAGTGAGTTGTGTGCCACAGATCTGTGCAACCCAAGTATTTTAAGTCCCTTCTATGAAATCCATCCAGTGGTCCTTACATTTGATCTACTTAGCACCTCCTAGAGCGAGGAGATCATGGATTTCCTTGTGCTCATGAAAAATTATATATGTGCAGCTGACTTGGCACGGTCCCAGAACCACCTGGGTGACGGTCTGATCAGAAACATGATGGCAGGGAAAGGGGAGAGGTGACAAAAGGGTCAGGAAGAGCCTACAACTCTGCTAACCAAAGTAACTCTCAGGCACGGGCTGACAGCAGCACTCACAGCAGCCAACCCACACCAGCACACTCAGTCCCTCTCTCAGACTGCAGCTGTAGTTGCTGGGTTTTCTGTGTCTGTGTCTGGCTTGAAGCTGCTGAAAATAAGAAGCATGGCAAAATTGGGGTTATAAAAGGAATAATGGATAGCAAATGGAGGCCATCTCTCTACGGCATATTGTCCATGGACAGAGGAATGCAGTACAGTTAACCACATCGAAAGAGCCACTCCTGGGACTGACACTTGGTCCAATCCTGCACAACCTTTGGATGGATTTAGGAGACTTGGCTGGCTTCAGAGGTATGTTTTCTTGGATGTGGGGGATGATGTCAACTGATGTGTAAGCACACAGCAGTGCCGCTGGCAAGTGTCCTGTGTAACAAACTCCTCACTCATCCGGCCCATGTCAGCTACTGAAGCTTGGGACGTGTCTCTTGGGGCATTCTGAGCAACATGTGGGGAGGAGTGAGATTGGAATGGGTATTTGGGAGATAAGGGCAGTGTGAGGCAAGACACAACCATGTGAGTCCTTTGCTGAAGGTCTGAGACTAGCTGAACACTCCCAAGCAAGTGCCTCTGCACTTCTGGGAAACTGCAGGACGATGACACACATGACGGATCATCTGAGATAAGTCACTGATCGATCAGTGTCTGAACTGTGATGTGAGGATCTATGTTTAGATGCCCATTTGATACTCTGAGCTTGACTGCACTGGAAGGCCGAGCTTTGCCTAGAGCAGGGAAATTTGCCCTTTGCTACTAGTAGGAAATAAAAGGGATATCTTCAATTTTATACTCTCAAATCTGCAGGTTTATTGCTGTAAGCAAATTTTTCAGTTTAGCCTTGTGCTTCTAAGAAAGGCATTTAAAAGAAACAGAGCTGCTGTTCTCCCCCGCCGGCATCTCCGGATAGGTTACCCTGCTCTAACTCCACTGTCTCATTAAAACCGGAGGGTACAGCAAAGCCTCGGGATTGCCTGCCTGGCTCACTTCCCCGGGCAGCCTTTCCCTCCAGTGCTCACATGCCTCCTGCTGGACTCACACCAAACCTAGTGTCCGACAACTGCTGAGGGAAGGGCTGCACGGGTCCTGGTCTGACCCGGGTATTACTATTTCTTCCCTCCTGCATCTGTGGAAAAGGCAGATTTGGCTTCCAAACCAGACTGAGCTCCACCAGGCTGGAGTACAAACCCAAATTGTAGTGCCTGGCTGGAAATCTGTGACTAAGCATCTGTGTCACCGTGGAGAGTACCCTAGAGTGCGGCTTCCCCTTCCCCATTTCTCCCCCCTACCTCCTGGTGCCCACGACTGCATCAGCAACACAATTAGCTCCAGGTCACAATATTTTGGCTTAGCAGTAAGGAATATGTGGGAGCCAGCACTGAAACCCCTGTGATCCCAGGAGAGCTGGCTGGGACTCTTTAGCAGACTGCTTTCCTGCTTTCTGAGGATGCCAGCAGCATGAGCTGGCTGCATTGTGGTTCCCAGTCCAGAGCAATGGGCGAGGAGTAGGAAGAAGTGAGGAGGACTCTGGGGAACTTGTGGTGGGGAGATCCCCTGGTGGCAAGGGCTGTGGAAGCTGTGGAGTCTGATCTTTTAATTCAGACACGGTCTGGCGGAGGGTGGTGCTTTCAAGAGGCATCTTTCTGTCTACACAGTGGATCCTTGGTGCCCTGCCCCTTGCTTTTGCCTGCAATGGTAGTGACAGCATTACTGCAACAAGCTACTAACACATTTCTGACTCTGCTGAGGTGCACTTGTCTCCTCTTTGCAACTGCTGTCCTCTTGGGCATCAAGAGAAATGTCTAAGCCACCAAGTCCATCTGTCTGGAGCCTCTGGTGCATTGGGGTCTTGCTGTAAGCCACTATCTGACAGTGATTGCAGTTTGAAATGGTGCCAGGTCAGGGTATGGTGTGGAAAAGGAACCAGCGTAGCCACACAAAAGGATGCAAATCTGAGGCTCCCAGGGTGTTCCTACTGCTTTGTGCCCTTGGGAAAGACATGGACCCCATCAGGGTTACTAAGTAATGCTAACACGTGCCTGATTCTTGAGGGCATTTATGGAAAATGTGGAGGGACTCAAGAAAAAGGTTGTGGTTCATCCTTCAGGGAAATACTTCGTTGTGCTTTTCCTGGACTAGAATAAACATCCTTACTCATGGAGCTGGGAAAAAACAGGCCAGAAGCATGCACTGTCACTCACATGGTGATCCTTGCTGTGTCCTTGGTGCTGCTGCTGCTGAAACTGATCTCAATGCTGGTGACTCTGTTTCTTTTCTTCTGCAAGTGGAACTCAACCAGGCTGTGGTGGACTGAGCAAGAAGCAAAGAATGGGGGAGTGAGGACATGTACTATGTGTAGGACATACCCATGACAAAAGAAGGGCTCTAGCACTCATTCCCTGGTCCCACCAGCAGAAAAGATCAAACAGACATAAGAAAGAATCAAGTCTCTGTGCTACGTGGGGCACAGGGGGCATGTCTGTATAGCCCAGTGTGAACAGACAGGCATTTTCAACCCCTTTTACTCATCTCTGAAACCGTGTGGCTGTGTTAGTTCAGGGCTGTGCCCACACTAAGAAATCTGTTGGAAAGGGCTTTATGGAGGAGATGTGCAGGGTTATTGCTCTTCAGTGGTGTGTCTCAGACCCCGTGGCGCACAGCAGCTGACTCTGTTGGTGTAGTGTGCTGTAACTACCTGGGCTCCTCAGAGGATCTGCCTTGCTGGCCAACAGTCTTCTTGCTTTTTCTCTCATGCTACTTACCACAGAATGGGGCTGAAGGACTGGTCATTAAAAAAACTTTCACTTCCTGGGGCAGCCTGCTCATGTTGACCCCTGCCTGTTCCAGCAGGCCTGTGGGAGGAAATAAAGTCAGTGCAGGGAAAGCCGTGAATTTCAGAACAGAAATATAATCAGTCGCCACCTTTAACCCTGCCTGACTCTCCTGTCTTGGAGAACAGGTCCCTTTCTGATTCAGTGCAAATCAGAGGAAGTACAAGTTTGTGGTGTCTGTTTGACAGGTTAACATTCCCTCAGGAAACCTCCTCTGACTACCCCAGGTAATTTTCACCAGAAAACCTCTTGATGGCTTTCTTTTCATTCCTCTACTAACAAACGGTGCTATCAGTTGCATCTGTGCAAAATGAGCAAGACTGAAGACTACCAAGTCAGGAAACTTAGTGCAGATGTAAATGACAGTGCAAACACAAGAGAAATTTAATTCCTTGGTCAAATGAGGAAACCACCATAACTCATGGGCTGCATCATCGAATAGCTGCCAAAATGGTTTGGTGAGATGGGGAAGAGGTGGCTGATCTGAGAGAACCTATACAAAAAAAGGGCGTCTCTTTATGTTCCTCTGGTAGCATACTGCAAATAGCGGCAGAGGACACTTCCTTTCCTCATGCCACAGTCCAGTTTTAGAAGCCTGAAAGAGGCATCTATTACCTTCTCCCAGTCCAAAGACTGGTCATCATCTGGACTGGACCCCATCATCTCTGGGGTGACCATGGCAGAAATTTATGAAAAGGAGGTGACTCAGCAACGCTGAGTGGTGTAGAAGAATGGGACTTCAGACTTGAGCTAAAATTTCCAGCTCCTTCTCTCAACAAGATATTTTTTTGACCTGATTGCCTATTGATTCTGGCAGGTGATTCTCGAAACTCTCTTTCAACACATATCTGGGTCCTAGGAAATGTTTAAAGATCAGAAATGTTCAAAATTTTGCTGTTCTACCTTGGGCAATATATGAGCTTTTATAATGTATCTATAGAAGCCTGAAAATGAAACAGCTTCTCAATCTTCCCAAACAGATCCAAATCAAATCCTGCTCAGAGAAATCTGGACTGCATCCTGTGCTCTGCACTGACATCATCAGGAAAGTGTTGTCATCTGCTCCAGGAAGGTCTCATGCTGGTACTGTACCTATTCTGGGACAGGAGGACAGGAAGGGTTCTGCACAGTCCAGGCAATGACCACTTAGAAAATCTTGATGACTGGCACAGGGGAAGCCCACGATGGGACAGGAATGGTTCAAGGCACTGATGTAGAGATGTACTGCCCGCATGTGATCACAGATCAGGAAGTTATAGCCTGCAAGGAAAAAAATCAACCAGAGAAAAGCAGCCATGAGCCTTCCTGTTGGCTTCAGGTTCTTTGTTCATTCCCAAAGAACTGGGAGTGAAGGGACACTCTTACTGCAGTGATCACCTTCCCATTAACAACATTTTGCAGGGCATTTCTGTGGCTGTGACAAGCACAGATCTCACTGCAAGAAAAATTCTGCAGGAAGTTAGAAGTGTGTCTATCTCTCAGATTGAGTCCCTTAGAAGAGAGGGACCATAGGGCTGTCATGTTTCTGTCAGTGTCCCATCAATCAGGCCATCAATCAAGCTCTCTGTAAGGGGGTGCAGCAGCTTTGACTCCCACCTGAAACCCCAGCTGTGGGAAAAGAGGTACCATAGGTGTCCCAGGTAAGCTGACCCTCAATGCAGCTGACTCATACAGAACATATTTGAATGTTAAGGAGTCCACACTGTTTACTGTGGGAAGTCCTCTCCTCTAGAAGAAAAGGACAGTAATTGTATGAACTGTCTCTCTAAGTAGGCACAACTGCCAGCATGAAAACAAAAGGCAGCTTTTGTTAGTGTTACCTAAGAGCCTTTCTAGCAAAGTGTCATCTCTACTGAAGCTAGGGTTTTGTGTCATAGAGAAGCATCACCAAAATCACATCTCTTGACAGTGGTGTTGCCAAGACACTTGATCTGTATGTGATTTTAATTTTACCTGCTTCTTGTACTGCTGAGAAGAGATGTGGGCTGTGAATATGTTTGTCTCACTTTGCTGACTGCCCTAGCAAGAGCTGCTTGCCAAGCAGCATTTTCACAGTCTGCTAAATGGCCACGAAAGCTCTTTGCTTGGCCAGAGAGTGTTCTTACCTGCAGAGATGAATCTGGGGCATCCTGGCTGATCTTTGCCTCCATTGACAAAATAATCGATGTGGCCTACAGGAATGCGGATCCCGAAATCTGAAAGGAGGTGAAACGCCACTTCATTCTCAGGCTTGGCTCTTCTGTAGGCTTTACCCTACCTGCTGATGACAGGCCCTAATAACTGGTTGAACATTAGTAGTAGTACTGGAGCCAGCCCCAATGCTGGAGGCATCAAGGCCACATTTCCTGCTTCTACATATGCAGGTTTGATGCATGGAGCAGAAAAGACTCCTGGCCCTGCCATCAAAATGACTGGAAGCTGTGTCTTAACCATCACCTCAGCAATTCTAGCTCTTGATTCTTAGTAAAGGAGAATTAAACTGACCACAGCCTTATGTGGGATTATGAAGGATAATTGAGAGTTGTGTTGGTAGAGGTTTTTGTGGTCTCCAGGCAAAAGGTGTGACTCAAAGGCACCACATTATTCTTCAGCACATGTTCTGCCTACGTAGATCCTCAGTGCTTTAGAGAAGTTACTCTGCTGTTGCACCAGCTGTTGGTTTGACTCTGTTACTTTCCGACAGCACTCTGGGTGGCACCTTTCTTACATCAGGTGGGAAAAAACAAAGTGAGACTAGATCTATAAATTCCCTTCAGGCAGTAAAAGCCGTGCCGAGCTGGTTCTGCATAAACTCACTCTGCTGTGGTAATCTCTGCCTGTCTGTTGTTCGAAGTGCTCTGGGTATGAATTCATCATCAAAGCCTTTCTTAACAAGAAACTTCCTCAGAGTGAACTTGAACTCATGGTAGTCTGGCAAAAAGGGACAATGACCTACAGACTCCTTGGCAATAATGATATCAGGAAGAAGAGAAGCCCAGGCTGAGGAAGAGGGAAGCCAGCTTACTGTCAGCATCAGTATGAATGGCTTCCACGAAGAGGGCATCCCCAGGATCCAGGCGTTCCTCGGGGCTGGCTGTGGTGTACTTAGGGCCTGCAGGATCCAGGGCTGTAACAAAATCAGACACTTCAACAACAAGTACTTTTCAGCCCCTCTCTTTCTTATTTCTGGACCAGTTATTTTATCTAAAACTTTAGTGCTAGGCAGAAATAATAAATTATTCCCAGGTCTCAGCGATTAGGCTCCAAAATAGTTTCTGCCAGTGCCAACTTCCACCACAGCTTCCTTGCATTGTCCTCGCCGTTCCACACCCTTTTAGCAGTGTTTTAACTCAAGGTTCTAGGCTGTAAAGCTGTGACTGAGCTTTAAATAGCTCTGACAGAGTGGGTGCGTAGTGTCTCTTGGAGTTTTGGTGAAAGATAATCAAACTTTTTAATGCCTTCCCAAATTGTACTGTTGTGTGTATTAGCACTACAGTCTGAGAAATGTCACTGGAGATCAGCAGTAAGGTGGTGAATTCAGCACCCCAGGCATTAACCAAGGCAGGAATTACAAAAGTTTCATACTACCTAAGAATTTTAAACCAGAGACTTCTGAGCCCCTTCCCCACAAGTAAAATTGATTCTTTAGCAATCATCTACATTTTTGCCTAAAACTTGCTCCTACGGCAATTTCTGTGGACTCAAAGGAACACAG
>VYZR01056010.1:4865-24772 GCA_013400675.1 Oxylabes madagascariensis | reverse complement strand
AAAAAAAAATAAAATCTGAGGTTTATCCTGTTCTCATTTGATAGAAAAGTAACCTCACAAGACTTTTTCACTCCCCAGGCAACAACAGTTTAGGAAGCAGGTCTGCTCCACATGCCACTTAACCTCAGAGCTGGCTGGTTTCACAGCTATGGACTCAGTCCAAATTATCTATGGAGAAGGCAATATCAACAATATAGAAATGGGCGTGGCTGCATTTGTGAGGGGAAAGGGAAGGAGAAAAATGAAAAGAAGGAAAAAATGTTCTTTCCTGTTCTTTCTGTAAATAAAAGCTAAAAACAAGACTTTAATGCTCTTTAATCTTGATATGCACAAAAATCTGAGAGGTTCCCCACCCACTTCTACAGACCAAGTTGTAGTTAAAAGCTTTAAAAGATACTGAAAATTGTTATTTAGTGTGACATAAAGTTCTTAGTGAGGAGACAGAAACCTAATACGAACAGCAGTCAATTCTAGCACAGCCCCAAGGCAAGCACGTTTCTATCCTCTCTCCTCTATCCCTTCCAGCTCCAAGCACAAGCTGCATAAACTCCATTGAGATGTACATCTTTGCTAAGGAAACTATTCACTGGAGCTCTACATGCAAATTAATTCCTTTAAGCTTTTTCATTTCATCTGCAAGTATTGAAAAAAAGTGTTCTTTTCTGAGTTCAATAAGTGCTGTTCATTTCAGTTTCTTTCCTGCACAGGGAGATATCCACTGGAACAAGCATGGATTAAAGAAACTCACTTTGGAAAAATAAAGTCTGTTCTCTGATCTCCAAGACTCCCTCTGGTTTTGCTCTACACAGCTCTTCTTAGGTGATTGAAAACACTTCAGCAAATTGTGGCTCTGGGATCAAGTTCCTGTATATGCATGTTGAAGTTCATGTATATGCATGTGTGTGAGGAGGCAGGATCTGAGATCAGGCATATCTTGGGTCTAACCCAACCTGTCTTCAGGCTCCTAAATCTGAACTGGAACCTGCCATGCCCAGTGTGCTTTTAAAATCATAGGATAAACAGGAATGTGAAAAGGTATTTTAGCAGAGTTAAAAATTGAATAAATAAATCTGCAGAGCTTCTATTACATGTGGGCAACATAAAGGGGAAGAGTGTTTAACTCTGAAGTTAACTACCATGGTTTCATGGAAATGTGTCTGCTTCTGCTCATCTGAAGACATCACTGATCATTAAATTCTGATGCAGGACAGAGGCTACTGCAATTTTCTCCTAATGTAAACTTTAATTTACAGCTTTAACAAGGTCTCAACATGAAACTCACTTCCTGTTAAGAAATGCCTGTATTTCATGCAGCATGGGTAGCTATAAAAACTGAACCGACCTTTCTCTGGGCTGCCCTGCCAAGAGTGCAGTGAGACCCTTGCTGAGAATATCTCTGTGAGACAGACCAGCATGGGCTGAGGCAGACTGGGAGCTGAGGCCACACTACTGGAGACTTTATGTCTGTTCCTTCTTAGTGGCATTCCCCTCCTATCCAAATTAATCTCTGTCACTGGGGATTCCCAGAATTTAGTAAAACCCTTGACAATCTGATAGGACATTCAGTGCAGCCCTACTTTGAGGAGGGGTGATGGTGGTGGTGGTGTGTGGACTAGAGACCTTCTGAAGTTTCTTCTTACCTAAATGATTCTGTGACTTTATTCATGCTCCACACCTAAAGGCTGAACAGGTCCTGAGTGTACCAAAAACTCTAAATGACAGGATCAGCCTACAACCATTTTGCTCTGCAATTCCCCCAGTGGAGCCTCTTCCTCACACCCCTGAGTCTGCTGTGTTTAAGGTCAGCTCTGATTTGGTACAGTTGGGTGGCATTAGACCCGCCTCCTGAGAAAACAGCCAACTTGTGAGGGAGAACAGCAAGGAGCCTCATCTGGGTCCTCCCAACTTTTGCTCAGGCTCTTGCCTTTGTTCCTTGCCTCAGCTGCATGGTAGGGATGCCATGCCCTAGCTTTTGCCTTGTTGGTCCTGCGTGGTCCTGACTTGACTTCCCAGCTTGATCTTGGGCTTGCCTTATCACTACAAACTTGCCTGGTGATCACTGGACTGTGGATGACCCTAGCTCCTGTCACTGGACATGCTCTGCTCTTCTTGCCCAGACACAGTAGGACTGCATCCCTTGTCTGTGAGTCCACTGCCCACCTTACTGTCCCCTTGGCTCTCAGCTCATCTTTTCCTGCAGAGCAGCTCACTCCTGCTGCTCCTCCTGCAATTGCATTGTGGGCTATAATTCTAAGAATCACATGTATGTGCTATAATTCAGAAGCAAAGCTTCTGGGTGTCGTGGACTTTCACTAGTCATGAGGGCTTATACTTTGCTAAGCTGACAACAATTTGAAGAATGCAGCAGAGGTGGAAGGACCTTTTTGCAAATACTTATGTTCTTTTGGCAGCATGGAGGGGACTGATGCTGGAAAGACGCTGTCAGAATCTAGAAAGAAGTCCATAAGCTTGGATCTAGTGAGCCCTTACGAAATTCAAAGACAACTCTGAAATGACTCCCCTTTCTTGCTCTTTCATTCTCTCTCTCTCTCAGGACAGGTGAGGGCCCCAGACTCAGTTTGATGATACCTGTTATCCGTCCCAGGCGACCGCCATGGAAGTGCCCCACCAGGCCCCCGACATGCGCTCCAAGGCTTACCCCAATGATGTGGATAGATGTCCCTGAGACTCCCAGGGCCTGCAGGGTGACAATAATACAAATTACTGTTTCTGTTGTAACAGAAAGGTGAAATACCCTGTCCAGGCCCACACAGCAGCTCTATAACTCTCTTAATGTAGGATTGCTTTTGAGGTGTACAGTGGAAAACCAAATACTTAAGGAAATGATGGGTATTGCCCTTTCTGATTTTCAGAGCCTTTCTCCAGGTCCACAGATGCAAACCCAGCCCTAAGCAAGTTGGTCAGCACTACAAACATTTCATGGAGAGTTTACATGTAGCTGGCTAACACAAAGATTCATCATCCTGATTGCAGAAGTCTTGTTCAGCTGTGCTTTGCATGAACAGAACGGAACACATCTGGGTATTTCCACATACTGGGAAGTATATCTGAAGCCAAGAGCAAATATAATACAGCCTCAAATCTCACTCCCTCCAGCTTCCCGGACAAAATTTCTCATCAGAAGAAGAACACTGTCCAGTGAATACGGATCTGAGAAAACCCAAGCAGGTTTTAGGTTTGTTCCGAACTGGAGAGGCAGCTGACAACTGGGATTTTTTCCAGAAAATGTCAAAACTCAAAAGGAAGAAGAAAAATGGTGGCATGCTCAAGTCTGGATTGAAAGAAGGAAAAAGGAAAAATCTGGAATAAAAAATCCACTTGTCCAACTCCTGGATACAGCAGGTTGGGAGCAGCTCCTTGCCCATGTTCCCTGCACTGGAAATGCACAGTAGCTTACCAGGAGCTTGCTGATGAACTGTGAGATGGAGAGGGCCAGCTGTGTGACATTTTCCACTGCAGAGGGATAGGCTCCTGTAGACCCATAAATCCAGTCTACTGCGATCACGTTCACCTGGCTGTTGTGCAGTATGGCTTGGACAAGCCCTTCAATCCAGGAAGGTTTGGTACCCAAAGCCCTGTGGAGTCACCAGAGGCAAGGATGTTAGGTGTTCCCCAAGCAGGGCATGTGCCACTGTGTTGTTCACTGGTGCTGGAGCTTCACCTGGCTCAGAGGAGGCTGCCAGACAGTGGCTGAAAGTTATTTTTGGTGCCAGACACCCACACCTGGAAATTTTTTTTTGCGGTGGTATAATAACACTTTCCAGAATGCCCTGATTCAGGAGGGAACCAGATATTTTAACGAATGAGGCTCAGGCTGAGATCTCACTCTCTCTGTGGTGATTCATTTAGCCACCACAGAGCCCACCTGGAGTAAGTGAGGTGACTGGGAACACCTGGATCCTTCTCTGCTGCCACTGGCAGGAAGTCCTTGGCCAGATCACCTGGTCTTTCACTGCGACATTTTCTCATCTCTCATTTCATCATCTCTAAACAATCAAAAAAAATCTATACCAAAGAATTCCCGGAAAACTGAGGAGGCTCTGTTCTACCCAGTTTCCCATATACCATCTGGTGAAGAGTGTGCTATCTCACTTGAAGGCAACAGCTGGTTTTCTGAGAAGATCCTGCAACATCTGCTGTGGTCTCATCCTGGTTTTCTATGCACTTTCTATTCAGGCATTTGCACTTCAAAACAAATAATATTATATGGTCACACCTGACTGAAAAATGGCACAGAAGCTTGCAGAACGATGGCAATTTAAAAAAAAAAACAACCCAGATCCAATCCCAACACTTTCAAGAATAAAAGGATAATCTGTGTGCTTGGAGTTCTAAATGGCTCGTTAATCCAGGCTATTGGGCATGAAATCCAAGCAGACAATTTAAAGGGACAAGAATCTTAAAAGACTTCTTAACTAAAAATGTTGAAAAAAGGAAAGAAATAGAAAGACGTGAAGGAAGAGAGAGAGAAAGAGAGAGAGAGAGAGAGAGAGAAAGAAAGAAAGATAGATTTATTCTAATTTTTAACTTTTTTTAGGCTCCAAAGGGTGTGAAGCACACACAAGAAAAGGCAATGGGTCACAAACGGAAGGACTTCAAGTTGTGCTGTAAGGAGGGGTGTCAGCAGCATTTTCCATCAGTGGCATCCCATAAAATTCCTGGGAGGAATTTTGGGGATGAGAATGGCAGTCGGTTTGTAGCAGTTGTTTTGCATGCAGCCACTCTGCTGGGGAGATAAGAAGCTCACACAAGCAGGAGAGTTGCATGCCAGCCTAGCCAGTGCTTGGGAATGCCCCAGCAGTGCTTAATTTACCAGAGAAAAGTTAGTCACAGTGCTCTTCTTTCTCTCACCTGAAGCCATGGATGATGATTTTGGTTTCCAGGCTGCTGTTGAAGCTGCAGTTCTTGATGCCATCATCAGCTGAAATCAGCTCTCCACAGCTGGGGCTCGAGGAGGTGAACAGAAGAAATTGGACCTTAAGTTTGCTGCCCCGTAGGAAATTGGCTGTCTGGAAGTCAGTGCAGTGATGCCCTGAGAGTCTGTCTGTATTCCCTGCAGAGGAGGGAGGGAGCGGCACATTTAGTCTGTGCCCTGTGTAATGGGAAAAAAACCACCCTTCATTCTAATTCATGAGGAAAATGAAGGTAGCATTTTCACTTCTACTGATAAAGATGGAGCATAAATTAAAATGAGGCAATTCTGGAAACTTTACCCAACTGATAAAGTTGTTTCTGCCCTTTGATGGAATTCCAGCTCTGTCTGGGAAAATAACCATGAATGCCATATCAGGCTTGACTTCTGAGAGTTGTTCTACCATGAGGTGAGTGATATTTTGCTGGGCTTTTTAGCAAATTGGCCATCTACACCAGCTACTAAGTACATTTATGAGGTGGCTGTTAGATCTTTAAAAATATGGTTGCTGACAGGTAATCACCACTGAATGCAGATAATTCTATTCAAATTCTAGTAGGCTTAGTAGAAGGTACAAGTCTAACTGATAAATTAATCAAAAATCCAGAAATAGGTATGAGAATGCTGATGATAAAATATGAGAATGCTGATGATAAAAAACTATGTCAGTGATGACTTCATAATTGATTCATTTACTGGATGAAAATGCTTTATGAGAAGGAAAAAGTTGCTCCTGGAGGGCACTTTGACCTAGACAGAAAAAAATAAACATCTGACCTGCAGCTAGTAAAACACCAAAGCAAATTTAGGCTAGAAAGCAAGCACAAAAAAAAAAAAATCAGCAGTATGTGTCACGATCAGTGTTACTTTAAGAGCTGGTGTAGCGATATCCTGCTGCAATGACAATACATGCACCTTCCTTTTCTGGACTGGATGAAGTGGAACAGCCTTGAATCTGTTATTCATTTATGTATTTTTGAATCAAACAACCAGCTTCCCAATTTCCCTCAGAAGATACTTTACACCAGCTAGACAAAACATGGCCTACAGGTCAGCACAAAGTGGGGAGATTCAATATTCAGATTCCTCTACAAGGATGTGACTATCCCTTCCTGCTGTTTATTTCAGTCTTCCTATGCACTGACAAGGAAAAAAGAGATATTTTTAGAGATTGGCTTGGAAAAAATGTAGGGCATGAGCCAGTCTAAGTAGCAAAACTGGGTCCAGTGCCAGCACAGTGAGTGTCAGAAATGGCAAAAGATGAGGGAGATCATCAATAAAGGGAAGGCAAGAGGTGCACTAAAGTGAAGATGCAGGTGATGTGGGACTTAGATATGAACACTAAGGCAGTCTCGTTGGCAGAAGAAAGAAAGAAAGAAAGAAAGAAAGAAAGAAAGAAAGAAAGAAAGAAAGAAAGAAAGAAAGAAAGAAAGAAAGAAAGAAAGAAAGAAAGAAAGAAAGAAGTGGAACTGTGGCATTTGTTTATTTTCTCTCAGCTCCTGCAAATCATACTTGCTGAGCTTTTGAAGCAGGAGATGCCACTGCCAGGTAAACACTTCTAGGTAAACCTGGATCATTCTCGTAAATCAGGTTAATAGAATTAAATCACTGAGAGTGATTGAATCAAAGCATAAGAGAAGACAGGACCATTCTTGCACTACTTTTTCTCCCCAGCACCTAACAAGATTATTGCAAAGACCCCTTGGCATACAGCTTGTTTAGGGAGAATTGAATTCAGATCCTTCTCTGTAAAACCTTCAATCCCCTGCCAGGCACTCATGTTTTTCTTACCTGTTTGTGCTGAGCTGGGCAGCAAGAGGACAGCAAGAACAATGAGCAGTTTTCTCTCTGGATCTTCAACCATCTTCCTGTTTGTCCAGTTCAAGTATAAGGAATTCAAGTATAAGGATTGTACAGGGGAAAAACAGCTGTGGTTAATGATCAGCCTGACTCTGTAATGATCAATCAGCCCGTGCACTTTTGGGAAAATGACCAAATTTGGATTTTGAGCAATTACCTCTGCTCTTATTTAACCATTAGTCAAAATTTGAAGCAGAGGCTTCACTGACTTTTTGGTTAAAGGAAATGTTGACCTTCCTTTCCTCCCTACCTCCCTTTCCTCAAGGGAAACTTCTCACTTCAGAAATCAGCCAGTGAAACCTGTCCCAGCAAGCGATAGAGTTACAATGCTTTATCCTTTCTACATAGACCTTTCTGCCAAATTTTGACTAGGGATGCTAGTTTATCACAACGCTTCACAATAAGTCCCTGCCAGGAAGATTCGTATCAGCCTTGCATCGTATTTTCCTACTGCATTGCAGTCTTTCCTGTATTTCTACTTTTGGTCAGATACCTGTAACAGTCTAAATAAGGCAAAACAGTGTATTACATCTGAAAAGTGAGGGGAAAAGCAGGCTAAAATGTAACTGGTGGTCATATCACCATAACATGCCCAGACTACATTTTTAAGGGTGGGGGCACCCTTCAGTAACACACCAGCATCAAAAGCATGCAAGTACTTAAAAAAGACCTTTGAATAAAAAAACTCTACTGCTTCGATGTATACAGATGGAGAAGAATAAGTGCACACCCAAATGTGTAACGTGAGATTCATGATGTGGAGGTACCATATCCCTGGCTGAGATGGATTTTCAGGTAAGGTCACGCCTGTATCCTCTGTGTTGGCCCATCATGCTGGACAAGGCAGCTTTGCCCTTGGCTGTGCTAAATGGCAGGAAGGGTAACGAGCAAAATAAAGTTCCCTGTCCAGGTACTAATCTACAGTGGCTTAGTTGAACAATAAAATGAAGAAATCTCTTCAGTCTGATCAGGAAGATGATCAAAGACATTTCAAAAAGCATCAGACATTACTTTTCTTTAGAACTATTGGTGATAGCAATAATTTCCTTACCCCAGTTTGTTCCAGCTGAAGGCTTTGGGGCTGTTTTAGGCAGAAGATCATTTTATTTCCAAGTCTTCTGAGATAAATTTCTCCAGTTTTCACTGAAAGTTAGGCAGCCTGAGCTGCCTGGCCTGGAAGACTATTGAAGCCCCATCCCAGCTGCATCCTCCCAGAGATACATACAGAGATACCTTCTGATCCTGAAGTACTTGCCTCCAGGATCAGGCTGGTTTATTGTCAGAGAAGCAGGTCCTTAGTGACTCACAAATATGTGATTGAGTTTGTCAACTCAATCAATTTTCCAAGATTGAAAACTGCAATGCCAATAGGTAGCTCCTGGCTTCCAGCCCACTCTTCATCTTTCCATCCCCAGCACCAGATTAATCCTATTTTATCTTACATTGCTCAGATTGTAAGATAAAGCCTGTGCACTCCAATGGGCCCATTCCTTCTTTTCCAAGTCCTATGGAAATTTTGAAATGCCATGTAATATAAAGCAGGCACCAGTATTACAGCCCTAGAGTTAAGCAAATCTTTGGCGAAGATGGGCAGATCTGTTTTATTTAGTATATTTGCAGAGCTGTCAAACAACATTCTGGTGTTTAACAATTCTGCAAATGCACAAAACTGGTGTTTGTTTTTTTTTTTAATGTCTTAATGAAATTGAAAATTCTCTTTCCTGAGCAGTATTTTTTTCTGAATTCTCAGATTTAGTAAGTCCTGGGTTTTTTTATTATAGCAGCACACTGTGACAATTCTTTAAGCAAACAGCAAAAGCCACTCAAGTTACTCTGTGCTTTTAAATGCTCTTACTAGTAAAATTATATTGGTATGAAGGGTTTTCTTTTTATTGCTTGTGAACTTAATTAAAGAGAAATTACAGTTATATTAATTCAGAAACTTCATGCTACTTATTTTGCTTCCCAATGGGAGTGATTACAATGGCAATGAGAGCACTGTTGCAAAGACTTTCAAACCACTTTGGATTTCTTTTAACAGTCCCTTACAGCACACAATCATGAAGCACAGTGTGATTTGCTTGAGAATGTCAGGGATAGCGAAAGCAAACAAACTTGATTTTATGCACAAATTCTTTTAATTAGAAAGAAAATTTTAAAAATGTGCTGTGTGCACATTCAAGCAAATGCTGAAAGCGCCCAACTCAGCTGAAAGTGTTGAGTCCCCAACCACAAAGCAACAGCTGGCAGAGGCGTATAAGCACTGCAAATACCCAATGGTCAAGCGGAAATCTGATCACAGGAAAATTCACTGAGCCTGGAAAACTAATTTTTGATAGTGGAAACAATGCAGTTGGGGTAGCAGCACCAGACCTTGGGGGAAGCCAAGTGTGAGCTAAGCAAATGATGACTATTTAAAACTTCTCCCTGTGGCCTTTGCACTCGAAGAAGGGCAAGAAATACCCCAGAGCTTAGCCCACTGTTCATTAATTTCTGGATTCCCCCTACTGCTGGAATGCTTGGTCTCGGAGCTCCTGCATTGTCTGTCATTCGCCTGTGAAGTAGAAACCATGGCTCTGTGTTAAGCATGTAGACTCCTGTGTATTGTTCCCAGGATTGACAGAGGAACTGGGATCTCAACAAAGAAGCAATCTGAACACCTGGCTTTCAGAAGTGTGTCCCAGAAATGACAGAGCAGGAAGTAAACATTAAAGTTTGTCTTGGCAACTGAGGAAGGGAAAACATGGGCAAGTCTGCTTGGGTTCTCTGCCAGGAAAGGAGGAAAACCAGCCATCTGAGCCTTTTTTGAGTACTTCATGGATCTTCCACCTGGTACGCGTGTATAGGTATGCATAAGGCAGAAGGCATCCTTACCACATATTACAAAGTAGGAGAGTCCAGGTGAGGGCACCAGCCTCCAGGTTTAAGTTTCTCTCTCAGTTTCTCTGCCCTGTGAAGTCCTAATTATCTTCTACAACATGGAGCAGCTCAGTAGGAAGAAAATAGGCCTGCCTTAAGTGCATGTGGGTGACCTCTTGTGGTTCCTTCCACCCTAAAATAACCTGCTTCAAAGTGAAACTGTCTGCTTCAGATTTCTCTTTCAAATATTTCATGACCTACCAGAAAGTTGTAGTGTCTAATCATCCTCCCAGCAACAAGATTCAATCCAAAGCCTCTGACATCTTGGGAGGACATTTTACCTGACAAGAGGATGAGTCAGCAGCAGAGAAAATGTGCTCCTGCCATGGGAGTGCTGCAGGAAAATGGCCATGTTACATTTCTGGCATAAACACTGTGACTTGGAGCCTTTACAGGGTAGGGAGCTCCCTTTGACACTTGTCAGAGATTAAGAACAGAGGGGAAAAGGTAACTGAGGCCCAGAAAGGCTCCATGTGCGTTTCTGTCACTGAGCAAAAGCTATTTATGGGCTGGGCCTGTCTCCATTTGTGAGTTACATGTCATGACGTTTCAACACAGCTAGGGAGAAAGGATCAGTATTACTCTGTTTTTGTAAGAACTGAAGGAGACAGCATCACTCAGCTCAGGATGCAGCATCATTCCAGCTCATGCTGCAGCCTTCAGTGATAAGGTAAAGGAGTACAGTACAGTACTTACAGTAACTCCTAGAAGGAGGGGGAAAAAAATCCCTCAGAGTTGGAATAACTTCAGTGTTTAATCTGGAAGGACCTCTGCTTAGAGATATCCATGGCTGCCGATTTTTTTCCTGATTCCGTTGTGTGAAGTGCAAAGCTGAGGTTTCTCAAAGTGGTGGTGAATAGCCTGACACAGCTGCTCGTCAGTGAGTGGGAGGCCAAGAGTACTGGGAGAGATCTGACAGAGAGAGAAACCTGTGGTGAGAGCATCCCTCACAGCGCTGTGCTGTGCTGGTGTTCCCCAGGACAGACAGACAAGCTGTTGGGAGCTGAGCATGCTTTGAGGCTGTAAGGTCTGCACCTGGACTCTTCTCAGCCAGGGTGTTGCACTGGGAATGGGATATAGGCAAAGGAAGTTGAAGCATCCACTCACAGCAACTCACTGCCATGAGAGGAAAGATGACTCACAGTTGCCACTGGAATATTTGTCAGAGTAGCAATTTTTCAATAGCTGCTGAGTACTTACGTTTTCCGAACTGTTGTGGTATTTTCCCTTTCTTCCTCAAAAACATTCAGTCAAGAGGCCAGTCATCCATGAAACAGAATCTAAGTGTGTTTGAGTTTTGTGAATGGGCTGCTGAGCAACTGGTGTCAAAGAAAGCCCCTAGAAGTCAGAATTGGTTTCTGTTCTATTTATTTTCTTTCACCCATCACCCCCAGAGACCAACCACCCCCAGAGACCAACCTCACCTTGGGTGCAACAGGAGAGCATGGCCAGGCTTAGCCTTGAGCCGAGCCCTCAAAAAGAGGTATTACCAGGTGTCCCTCGAAGAGAACGGTGGACATTTTGGGGAGCTCAAATGTCAAACACCAAGCTCCAGGGAATATTAGGAGCTGCAGGTGACCTTGCCCATGGCAGAGAGGTTGGAACTGGCCAAACTATTCTGTGATCATTATCTGAGGTGGCGAGCTGCGGGATGCCTGCCGAAATTTATTCTTCACCTAACCTGCGCGGCTGCCACTCCACACTAAATTGATTTACTTTCAGGTTTTCCATTATCAGAGCCGCACCTCCCTGATGGAAGAGCAACACGACAACTTCTGCCGCCAGCACTTGCTGGAGCCGCGCCTCGCGAACCACAGCCCCCGCTTCGCGGCACCACCCGGCACTCCAAGGCCCCGTATGGCATCCGACACCGCGCAGGGCACGGGAGGCTGAAACCCCCTTTCCCCGCCTCCCCGGAGTCCCCAGAGAAAGCGCCCTCGGGCGTCTCCCGGCGGAAGGAGGCGCGGCAGGCCGGGCCGTCGGAATGCGGCGGGGCGGGCCCGGGGCGGGCCCGGGGCGGGCCCGGGCGGGGCTGCCGGCAGTGTTGGGGCAGTGCTCGCTCAGATAGCTATGTGGCTGCTTGCTGCGCTGGTGTGCCTTGAGCCCCTCCTGGGTAAGCTGTCAGAGGGCGGTGGGGACCCTTCCGACTCCTTCGCTTTCCTCCCTCCCTCTCTCCGTGCCGCCCGGGGCAGCGGCAGCGGGGCACTCTCGGCCGCCGCTCCCCGGGCATTCGGACGGGCGTGTTCCGCCCCGGGGAGCGGCGGGGATTTGGGGGCGGCGGGGATTTGGGGGCGGCCGGGATTTGGGGGCGGCGGGCGGTTCCGAGGTGCCCGGGGAGCTGCCCCAGCCGCCGCCGTCCCCTCAGGAGCCCTGAGGCAGTGGCTCCCTGCGCGTCCCCCGCCGCTCGCTGCCCTGCCCTGCCCTGCCCGGCGCGGGGGCGGCGGGCACAGCCGGGCGGCTGCCTCCCTCCCCCGCCTAAAACTCGGGTTGCATGTCGGCCGTCAGCACGTTCAGGAGCTCCCCACCCTATTCTCGGCAGTTTCCTGTGCCCGGTTTGTCTGAACCTTGCGCTAAGGGGGAGATCGGGGTGGGGAGGTGTGCGGTTTTGGCGCAGGTTACTCCGCGCTGCGAAGGAAGCAGCCCCGCAGCGCAAGGGCAGCCTCCTCCGCCTCCTCTTCCTCCACCTCCCCGCGGTGTGCGCGTTCGCCTCCGGGTCCTGAGGTGTTAAGGAAGTCAGGAAACTTATTGTAGAAGTATTCTTGTCATCCCTAAACGTGAAAATGCTGTTTGTTTTGTAGTCCGTGTTCGTTCTTGCTCACGGACAAAACATCGAAGTTCTCAATCGTTTTGTGATGGTTTGGGGGCTTTTTAGCAGTTGGGTTTGTTTGGTTTTTGTTGTTGCTGGTTGGGGTTTTTTGTTGGTTTTGTTTTGTAGAAATAGGCACTATTACTATTAACTGCTGTTGAAATGCTAATCAAAGGCCTTCTTAATCCAAATGCCACTGCTGTGCCTTAGGAGCATAACCCTTACATGCATAGCCCTCGCACTGGGCTGTGAACATGAGAAGTATAAACAAAATTTGTTCATTTTTGAAATTGAAGATGGATGTACAAACTTTCTTGTTGTCCCCAGAGAGAGCTGCTATTGCTAGATGAGCCAAAAAGCATATTTTAACCTCTGAAGACCTCATCATTCTTCTAGTCTGAGGGATTTCTTGTGACTTTGGGTTTTGGGGGTTTTTTTGGGGAGTTTCCTGAATGTGCCTAAAATAGGAGCTATTGTATCCCCTTGTTAAAAAAGGAACTTCTCTGCTGCTTAGATTTCAGAGCCACTCCCTGTGATTTCCTCCTCATACTGCTCCAGAGCTCTTCAACTTGCTTTATTTAGTTGATGTGGAGACATCCTGTTCTGTAAGAGAGCGTTGGGGGTCCAGATGTGCAGGGGGGAGCAGCGGAGAAGCCAGGACACTGCACACCCGCATGAGTCTGCTCACGTGAAGCCTTAGCTGCAGTTTCTCATCTCACCTGCGGTGCTTTTGCAGAGGGTTCTAAATGAGTGTGACTAATGCACGATTAGCTGAGTATCTTCTTGTAACTTTTTCTCAGAGTCATTATGTAAGTTGGCCTGCTGCTGCTTCTCTGCAGGTCTCAGTCCACCTGCTACAGACTTACCTAGAGAAAAAAAAAGCCGATTCCAGGTTCCAAAGAGCATACAATTGAAAGGAGGAGGTGATGGTGCTTGGACAACTGGAGAGAGTAATTGTGGCTGCAAGTATCCTAACATCCTCCTTTAATGGAAAACTTAGCTAGTTCTGTTGTCTTCTCTGTAAAACTTTGATTCTAAAGTGGTTGATTAGGGCAGGAGATAGGGAATGTAAACACTTTACTGTTGTTCACTAAACTAAATAGGCATGGTTTCACACCATGTTTTTGTTTGTATACTTGCATTATTGCTGTTATGTTTGTGTTGACTACGTGTAAATGTTTCACGTTAATTTTAACAAGGTAAGGTGATCCATCATCTCTCTATGTGAAAATCAAGACCCTGAAAGTCAGACTGATCTGCCCCAAGTGCATGAAGTGAATCAGTAGCAGTTCAGCTTGGCATGCAAGTTTCTAGCCTTGCAAACACCTGTTCTAAACACCAGGATGCTGTTGGTAGATCCTCATCCTTAGTCAGCTTTCCCCTTCAGAATCCTTTCTCCGTCCAAATTCAAAGGACTGCACTTATCTCAGTCACGTTGCTGAATGTCTGAAGTAGGGGAGAAGATGTCCTTCTTCATTCCCCTGTGGAAGCCTGAAGTTGCAGTGTAGTTTTGGTGTCTTCAGAATTCCTACTCGCCACATAGGGATTCCTACTTTTCACAATGCCAGGCCAAGTCTGTTTTTTATCTGATGAAACCTCAGATTCGTCAATTACAACACCAAGCCTCGCCTCAAGGCTATGGAAGGACTGATTTTAGACCTACCAAGAGCATGCTCCTTCAGTTATTGGAAGTTCAAGACAAACTCTGTTCACATTTGGGATCCTGGACGTTGTATGTGGGTGGAAAGAAAGTCTAGGTGGTATCTGTGGCCTAGTTTGGTGAAGGAACCCACAGAGACACCTTTGCATCCTCCCTGTGGAGGACGTGAATAAATAATACCACGCCAACAGGAAGATCACAGTGCAAGCCACACTTGTGGGGATGCAGTTCTGTTGCACTGCTGATGGCAGCCAAACTTCTACTTGCTCTAACTGCATCAGGATCCTGCCCCAAAAGCAGAGGGGATATGGGAAGTAAGCTGGATATGTGAACTAGAGCACCTAGAAGCATTCTGCGTCTGTATTAAAGCTCATCTGAAAGCCACAGAACACTTTCAGTGTTCTGAGCAACAGTTCTTTTTTATGCAGTGTTATTGCCTTCTAGTTCTTGCATATTTAGATGGATTTCTTAATGCCATTTTCATTGTATGTTTGCATTAATGGTTGCTTTGTTTCTCAATTTAACTCCTTTATAAAAGTTGAGTTAAACTGAGAAAACCTGGTTCACCTAAAAGCAGAAGTTGCCATCTCCGGTACTGAGCATAGACTAACAATGTGAGAGCTGATAAAAATGATTTTTCTTTCAGAGTTCTGAGAGTGACCAGCATAGAAACCAAACTTCCCTCAATGTGACTTCTTGTGTCTGTGTCATTAGGCAGTTCAACAAGTTTGGGCTGGCTTATTTTTTTCTTTATTATTGTTTTAAAATTTCCTGTCTTTTTTTTTCTCTGTGCACACAAATATATACTCCTTTCTACATTTTTATTGATCAGAAACACACTGGGATTGCTCAATGTTTCTTCTGTGTCTCTCCACTCCATGAGAGGTGTCATAGGAGCTACGCTACAAGGCATTGTGATGAATGTGGGAAAACCTGGACTCCTAACAAAATTCAGGTTGTTTGTGGAATGTGGTTGTTTTGTGTGTTGCTAATAGAAATGTCAAACACAATTTAATATAGTATAAATGGAAAAATCAATTATCAGCATGTGAAGCTGACACCTGCTTGTGTTATCCTGTCCCCTTACTCTTGAATCTTCCTGAATAAACAGAAGAAGTTATAAATTCCTCACAGAGGAAAAAAAAAATCAAACCAAACCTCTGTCCTCTGCTTAAAAACTCTTGATAAGAGCTGAGGTTGTTATGCCATATTAAAACAAAAACGAAACAATATTTTTGTCATTGCTATTTAACACTGCAGGATGAACACAGTGAAAAAATTTTCTGATAGTTTCTTGCCTTAATGTAATTAATGGTCTTAGATTTCAGAAAGCCAAGATCATCTCTGGATTGCAGACACAGACTCCTTTGATCCTGAGTGTGTTAAAGGTGTTCATAAAAAAAAGAAAAAATGTGAGTTTAGGTTTGTTTATTTTTTAATTTTTTCTTACTGGTCCTCCTTTCCGTTTACAGCCTCAGGAGAGCCAAATGGCCCTGTTCTGGGTATTGTGGCTGTGGGCTGGCTGGGTGATACAGGGTTTGTAAGAGACAGAGGTTGTAATTTGGAATCTTTTTAAGCTAGCGTTGCCACAGGTCGAGGACAGTTCCTGTCTGTGGCATCAGTTTGTGCCATCCTTTGTAAGCAGAACTGCAAAGATGATCTGGCTGAAAATGAACCCGACTGAAGGAAAGAGTTAGCAAAACAGATTATTTTCTCAGTGCTGTTGATCGTGGAGCCTGCATGAAGGCTGTGCTTGTACAGCATAGGAGGTGCTGGTGTCAGGATGCTGGGAATAAGTGACTAGAGGATTTGGAATCACAGAATGGTTTGGGTTGGAGAAGACCTTAATGATCATCCAGTTCCAACCCTCTGCCATGGGCAGGGACACCTTCCACTAGACCAGATTGCTCAGAGCCCCATCCAGACTGGCCTTGAACACAGCCAGCGATGGGGCATCCATTCTCTGGGCAACCTGTTGGGAAAAAAACAACAAAAAAAAGCTTTTTCTTGCACTTAAACAGATTTTTCTCTGTTTTAGTTTGNGATCGTGGAGCCTGCATGAAGGCTGTGCTTGTACAGCATAGGAGGTGCTGGTGTCAGGATGCTGGGAATAAGTGACTAGAGGATTTGGAATCACAGAATGGTTTGGGTTGGAGGAGACCTTAATGATCATCCAGTCCCAACCCTCTGCCATGGGCAGGGACACCTTCCACTAGACCAGATTGCTCAGAGCCCCATCCAGACTGGCCTTGAACACAGCCAGCGATGGGGCATCCATTCTCTGGGCAACCTGTTCCAATGTCTCTGGACTGCTTTGAAACTGCTACTTTTTTTCATAGTTCAAGGCAGGCTTAAATACAAGTCAGTTCTGTCCCTAAGCAAAGCCTAGAGACTGTAAATAATCAATAATCTGCAGGACAATTATCCTCTGTAATAGTTTACCACTGCTAAATGTGGTGATTCCCAGTTCTCTCCCACCTTGGCCTGTTCCAGTGCCCAACCACCCTCTGGCTGACGAACCTTTTTCTAATATCCAAGCTAAACCTCCCCTGACACAACTTCAGGCCATTCTCTTGGGTCCTGTCACTGGTCACATCAGAGAAGACATCAGTGCCTGCCCCTCCTCTGTGCTCTTACCCTCATTCTTCCACAGTTCGCTCACTTCCGCTCCATTCAGTACACGAGCATGGTATTCCCACGGTGAGTCACATCTGGGAATTTTGCAGTCCTTCTGTGTTTTTTTTTGTTGTTTCTTTAGTTGGAGCAGGGGTGTGTGTCAAGTACAATCTGTCAGCAGATTGCACTGTCTGCATGCCTATTTCACTTCAGGAACAGGCAGACAAAAAAAGGGAGAAGGAGGAATAGGTAAGTCATCCCCATGCTTTTGGTCGCCAGTGTAGCTTTAAAAATGACGGGGTAGCCTCTGCATGGGAATGCTGCCTGTTGTTGGGCCCTTGCTGAGGGATATGACTGAAGGTATGGATTTTGTGTCGGGGAGGGACCCAGGCCTGTTGGTAGGTGCCACCCTTGGGTCCTGCCTTTGCTGATGTGTAGAGCTCTGTAGATGCGGCCCCATATTGTCCAGGGGAGCAACAAACACGTCTGTGAACATGCTGCAGTTTGCAGGAGAACACCTCTGCTTTGGATGTTACATGTAGGAGTTGCATTCATTCTTGCACAAATCTGATTTTATCTTGCAACGGCCTGGGCTGCTGTTATATCTTATTGTCATCAGTGTTCTCTCTCTCCTGGCTGTAGCTTTTGCCTGTGCTTTTACACCATGGGTCTAAGTACTTTCTTACTGGAGTTTAGGAAGTGGGTTGTGTTAGTGGCCTGTGGGGGAATTAAGAGGACAATGGTTGGTGAATATTCTCATAGTCCTTCTGGACTGAACATTTATTTCAGGTTTTTCTGTACCTGGTTTGAGGGTTAGGAGGGAACATAATTTTCTGCTGGTTACAGTTGCTGGGGAATTCAAAATTTTTAAAAGGCAGAAGAGAGGGGTAGTTGGGAATTTACAACAAATGAAAGGAAGATCTACTCTTTAGAAAGCCCTACTCCTGAAGCAAATAGTTCATTGCCATAAACTAATTATTAAGCACTTTCCCACCCAGTTTCAGCAGGTGGAATGTTAGTGTCTTAATGGTAATAGGGGAACCTAGCTGCTGCCTGTATAGACTTAATATATACCTATATGTATTTCAAATAGGTATTTGAGGCTAAAAATATTAATGATAGCGTTAAAAATAAAAAGGGCCTAGCTTACAGATGTTCTCCAAAATAACTAGGCTTTGTGTCAACTCCAAGAAAAAAAGTGAAGAAAGTCAAACCAAGTAGACAAATACAGTAATGAAGCATTTACTGCTGGTAAATGAAATATTAAGTTCTACTTAGTCTGAAATGAATATGGATACCTTTAGCCTGCTGAAATGCTGGAAGAGTCAGAATTAGTCTGGGGAGTATTAAAACTCGGGTACAGCACTGGGTTGTGTGGGTCTAGCTGCTGGAGAACTGGGAGCAGAAGATGATGTAGACAGGGTGAGGTGGTGGGTTTGCAGAAGAGGCTTTGCCCACACAATGTTAGCTCCTCTTTACCTGTGCCACTTTGAGCATGTGATTTGGCTGGGAGGAAAGAACCCAAAGATTTGGCATAAGAGGGAGTTTGGAGTGGGTTTTAGGAGGTACGGGAGCAGGTAGACTGATGGTTTCTGTAGAGGNTTGGCTGAGCAGTGGTGGCTGTCCTTGCTCATGTTCTTAGTGCCCAGCAAACAGCTGCTGTCCTTGCTGAAGGCTCTAGTCAACAGCCACTGTGGTTTGGTTTATCCTGATGTCATGCCACCACAGCCTGGTTGTGTCTGTGAGCCAAAGCTACCGAGAGGTAGAATTTCACAGTGGGAAGAGCAGGAAGTTTTTCTCCATGCTAGGAATACCATAGGTTCTTGGGCAGTGAAGGATGACTTCTTGAGGAATAGGCGCTCCTGGAAATTGTCTTTTTGAAGCAAAGGTCTCTAACAAGACTCCAGGCTTTGGCAGATCAAAATAGCGTTCCGCCCTACCCACCATCTTGCAATCTTGTGGTCTCCAGATACAAAGTCTGGAGTTTCTGAGTTCTTTTTTCTTCTGGAAATCATTAATTGAGATTAAGTGGAAAGAGATGCTCAAGTAAGATGTTTAAATCTGCCTGAACAGGGTAGAATACAAAGAAAGCAGATAGGTTGTGCTGACAAGATGTAGGAGTTGGTAGCTTACCCTGATTACTTCTACAATTCCCATGCCTGGAAAAGGTGACTGTGTGAGTGCAGACAGCAAGAAGTTGCAACTCCAGTGGCATGAGAAGAGTGCTTTCGTGGGTAAATTGCAAACAGATTGGATATTCCATAAAAAGTAAGGCATGGAGAAGACGTGTGTGCAGTTCTCTAGCCAGGCACATGGAAGTGCATTTCTATTGCTTGTGTTCATTGTCTTGTCAGATAAAGGCTGTGTTTCTATGGCGTGGCAGAACAGCTGATGAGCACTCTCCTTTTCCAGTGGGAAAGGAAGGCCTAGCTGACCTTCTGTTTGTCAGGATGTAGGAATTGGTGGGTCCTTAAACTGATGCCATTTAGGAATAAATAAAAAAAGATAAAACCCAGAATACTAGCTGTCATTTGGAACCAGTTGGCTTGAGGAGTAGACGTCTGAAATATTTGTTTCACCATGCATAAAGGGAAGTTTTATGTGATGCAGATTGGGAATCCTGCCTTAATATGAGACCTCATTTGTATCTTAACGATGCCCTTCCTTCAGTGTACAGTAAAAAGTTACCAGCTACTGTGGACCAAAATCAGTTCTAAATGCAAGTGTCGCTTAACTTGATACCAAAGTGTTTTTGTCTATGTTCCTGTCTGCCATGGCAGTGATCTTGCAATTGNCTAGCTTTCCAAAAAGAGTGTGTGAGAGAGTGTGTGGTTGTCGCTTCTCCCTCTTTGTTCACCGCTGTGGAATACGAAATATGTTTCCATATAAAATGAAATAGAAAAGATGGGGCAGGGTTTCTTAGGAATTTAGAGAACATGATGACGCATGCTTTTTTCAGAAGCACAAAGATGTGTGGTTATGACCTTATGCAACATTTCTGTATAATTGCTTTGAAAAAAGGAAGCTGATGGCACTGACTGGGAGACTTCTTCACATTTTCACTAGACCAGTGAAGTAGAGAAATAAAACCAGAGATTGGATGTTTTAAGGTG
>VYZR01056006.1:0-11085 GCA_013400675.1 Oxylabes madagascariensis | reverse complement strand
AGAGCATAAAAGAAAACGCGAGTCAGCAAGGGGCGCGCATGCCTTTGGGAACTTTCCTGCATCATGCCCAATGCTGGATAAACTACATGCCTGCTTTAAAATTTGCTTTGTCTGAGTTTTAGAGTTTTTCCGCCGGTCAACCATGTATTTTTTAGCCTTCATACAATGTCACTGTCAACACAGTAAGTTTCAAAATAGTCCCGTTGCTGGAAAATGAATGCTGGCTACTGCTGACAGCCCTCTGCACCGCAGCACTGAACACGTGCACAAACGTCATCCAAGAAGAGATCTAAAGCCAGAGGTTTTAACCTTAACCAGCCAAGAACATTTTCGCCGTAGTTTCGTGGAGACAGTTGCAACAACAATAGTAACAAACACTGCCATTCCACCTTCAATGGTACTTTAATTGTAACACTGTATCTTAGGTTTACAAACAGAAGGCTACTCGAAAGATTTCACGGTGGGCTAAACGAAAACGTCGCGACTTTCTTGTTAGCAGATAGGTTTCCAGGCAGTTCCAAAAAGCAACTTTTGTGCATTTTTTTAGTCTTTCTTAGCTTTCACAGGCCTAAGAACCGAGCACCTTTTTGTTACCTTGCTGCCCGATTCTTCGGCTTGTGAAAGCTTGTCCTCGACACTATCGCTGACCGACTCAGGAGGACTCTCACGCGAGGGCTCACAGACCACAGGGTCAGCATTCTGGCAAATCAAGCGGCTCCGTGGCGGGGTTTAAGGTACAGAATCAAACGGCTACTGTTCTTCCTCTCTCCAGACCGAAGCAGTCACTCCTCCACCCCGCTCCTTTCCCGGGACGGCACCGCCTCCCTCGCCCGCCGGGAGATACGCAGCTAGTGAGGCCAGGCAGCGCCGCTCCGCCCCGCCGCAGTCTGGGCCAGGTCCAGGGCCGCTCAAGCTGCACCCCCGCCTGCGCCGTGGGAGGAGTAGCGCCGGGCACTGCATCGGGAAGTTTGACCCTCGCCGCACACCGTGCCGGCCGAAGCTCCACGTTGGCTGCGCAGGCGCACCGGTCGCGGCTGCTTGTGTCCCGCGGAGGGGGCGTCCGAGAGCGGAGCGGCGGTGGCTCCGCGGGCCGGGGCGAGGGAAGATCGGTTCCGCCGCCCCCTGGGCGCCCCTGGGCGCCCCTTGCCGCCTGACCAGCCGGCCCGGAAGCCGTACCCTCATCCCCTTCTCCCTCCCTCCACCATGTTCAAGAAGCTGAAGCAGAAGATCAGCGAGGAGCAGGTGCTGCCGCGCGGAGCGTGGGAACGTGGGGGCTCCCTCCCACCGCAGGTACGGCGAGGAGGGCCCGCTGGGAGACGTGTCCGCCGCACCGTTGTGGGCGCTTGTGACGCCTTTAACCCGGCGGGGCAGGGCCGCGCCGCGCCCGGGGAGGCCTTGGCGTCCCGCGGGTGGGTCGGACCGGCCCCGCCGCCGCAGGAGGGTCGCGTCGCGCAGGCCTGGCCGACTGAAGGCTCCGGGGTCGGTCGGCTGGCGGGAATCGCTCCCCGGGTCGCTGTCAGTGCGGGGCGGCTTCGCTAGAACTTCGTCATCTAAGTTTGTTGTTACCGATCCGCCTCTTGCCAGAGACCGTGCTTCGTTTTGGCCACTTTACAAAAGCTGTCTTGTGGAGGAATGTGAAAACCATCTCTTGCTTGAACATCAAACGGAATGAAAGAGAAATGGGTTTCTTCCTTAGCATTTATAGTAATGATACTTTCACGTGCACTGAATAACAATCCAGCATTGAGTTCCTTAGTTATCCTTTTCTCTCATCTTCATGTTTGTTCTTTCAATTCTGTACATCTCTTCTGTTAACGTCTTTTAAAGGGCTGGTTTGCTTACCTCAAGCTTATTCTTGCATTTTTTAAAACGGTAGATTAATTGAGAATATAGTATAAATACGAGAACAAGGCATTTATTTATTTGTTCTAGTCATAATGTAATTGGCCATTTTCCTCTTGCATGTACTTTTGCTAAGTTATTATAAATGTATTCTAGAAAAGGCTGTTTTTAATTGATAATAATACACACTAGATAGGACATGGGTGCAGAGTATCTGTCTAAGTGAAAGTGGCCAAAAAAATATTGTGATGATTTCATGCATGTGTCAAATCAGAATAAACTCTCTCTTTGCAAATTTTAGGTAGAGAGACTTCAACAAGTTAACTTCCTATTGGCAAAGTCTGCTGATAGTGTCTGCCTGTGTCTCATTTCTAGGTTAAGTATCCTGTGTATCTTGGAATCTAAATGTATAAAAACTGATATAAATTCTGTATCCTGTGAATTTTAAGCTACAGACAGGTAGTTTAGTTAATTTGACCACTAGATGATTAGTTGCCTGGGCTTGATCTAAGTGTAATTTGAACCACTGCGAGATTTGGTGCTGCATAGTCTCAGTATTAGACCATGGTTTCAAAACTGCTGACAGTAAAGTTCTATTCTTTGAATCACTCATTTATGAAATAGAGGTAAGATTTTTGGAAATTCATCTATTGTGAAGTTTTATGTAGCTTGTTGAGTCTTATTTTAAGGCCTTCCACTGTATTAATTCTGTGTCTTCTCTAGCTAGTGAAGTATTAGTTTTGTTAGTTGCAGTTTAGAGTGCTGTCTTAATTACCATATGTAGTGAACTTTCAGTGCAATGTGAAAGAGATTGAGCTGCAGAGTTTACTGTTTTCAATATGCAGTAGCTAAATTATGATATCTTTCACACAGTAATATAATCCACTTAGTTCAGGGTATTGTAATCCACTTAGTTCAGGATTCTTTGTGCATGTGTTCAAGAATTGATACTTGCTGAAAATCATCCTACTGAATAAATATGGGCTTACGTGCATATATATACACCCAACAGTGTAATATACTTTAACCTTTTTCTGGCTCTTGAAAAAGTAACATTGACAAATACCCTGAATCTTGATACGAGAGTTTATGATAAATTACACCTGGTCTATAGACCTCGTCTGCTGTACTGTGGCCAGAGCAGATCATGTAACTCAGGGTTGACATAAATGGAAAAGCAGAAGCAAAAAATTACAACATATTTTTATTTTCATGTAAAATAGTTGTCTTGCAATGTTTCTTACTCTTCAGTTTCTCTCAAGTTACGCTAGGGGGAAATAGTTAAATTTGATCTTAGAAGTAAAATAGGTTTGTCTTCTCACTTCTTGCATCTCATTTGAAAACAGATTCTGTGAAGGAGGAAGAAGTGAGGTTTTGAGGCTTATAAAATATACTGTAGACTTGCAAAAAGTGTGGGATATGCTTTTTTTCCTTTGCTTTTAGTAATTCAGATCCTTAAAATGCATTACTTCCTGTCAAAGCATTTTCAGACCAAATTTTCCTAACTCTTACCATTTCTTAGTTTATGAAACTCGTGTTTGCATTAGTTTTTGCTCTTTTCTTTCCTACACCCTGTTGTAGAGAGGGTTCACTCACTATGCTCTATACCCTCTCTGCTCTACTCATATCTCCTACTTTGAGACCTAGAACTTCACATTTGTGCTTTGGTTTGTAGTGTCCAAGACTAAATTTACTAACTTAAGACTGGTGTAAATCTGGAGGTAAAATTTCTCAAGTGTAACACGTTTTTCTGAGGAGGTGTTTGTAGGCCTTCCTCTTACATATGAATGATTAGCTAACTGATGTCATCTGTCTGATTGAGAATACCTGCCCCTCACAATCTGAGAAACGCATCTCTTTCTGACTGCTGACAGGGAGGAAAAAAGCGCTATTGCAATTATAGATGTCTTGAATTGATACTTCTCTGAGATTGTCACCTGGCAAATAGGGATGAAGAAAAAATGGAGACAGTCAGTACTTTTTTGCCTTAGTCTTTAATAGTACTGGCAGACCTTGGGCTGCCTGGTACTGAGTCAGAGGACCATGACTGCAGGAACATTGAATTTTCATTTGTGAACACTGAAATTTTAAGAGACAAATGTCGGTTGAGTGAATGTTCTTAAGTTCATGGGGCCTATGGGATTCAACCCAGGGTACTAAAGGAGCTAGCAGATGTTTTGGTAGGACCCTGAATCAATCATCCTGGGAATTTGGGGAGGTCCCTGCTGACTTAACATTGGGAACTAGCCAGTGTTATTCCAGGTTACGGGAAGGGCATGAGGGAGTATGTAGGAAACTACAGAGTTATCTCAGGACCTGGAAAAATTACTAAGAAGATCATACTGGATGCTGTTGAAAGACATTTAAAGAACAGTGCGATCATCAGACACAGTCAATGTGGGTTCACAAAGGGAGAATCCTGTTTAAAAAACCTTCTGCAGTAAGTTCACCTGCCTGGTAGATCAAGGGAAGGTGGTGGATGTAGTTTTCTGGGTTTTATAAAGGCTTTTGGTACTGTTCTTCCCAGTATTCTTCCAGACAAGTTTTCCGACAGTGGGATGAGCAGGTATGCAGTCCACTGGGTGAAGAATTGGTTGAAGAGCAGGGCTCAAATTGTTGCAGCAAACAGGAGGACATCTAGCTGGTGACCAGTGACCAGTGGTGTTCCTCAGGGCTCAGCTCTAGAGGAGCTCTGTTCAGTCTCTTTATCAGTGATCTGGAGGCTGCAGTTGAATGCACAGGTAGTGAGGTGATGATACCAAACTGGGAAGTGCTGCTGACTCTCCCATGGGACAAGAGGCTTTGCCTTGCAGAGGGATCTGGATTGATTGGAGTATTGAGCAGTCACCAATGACAAAGCTGAGCAAGATCAACCAACTGCTGGATTCTGCACCTGGGATGGAGTAATCCCAGACATGAGTCTGAACAGGTGTAGAGTTTTGGGAGTGCTGGCTGGCAGGAAGCTCAGTGGGATCAGCTCTGTGTGCCCTGGCAGCCAAGGGGGCAAACCTCATTCTGGGGTGCATCAAATGCAGCATCACCAGCCAGCCAAGAGAGGTGATTATCCTGCTGAATTCAGCCCTGGTGCAGCCTCATCTCAAGGACTGTGAGCAGTTCTGGGCCCCACCATTTAAAAAGGATGTGAAGCTACTTGAACATGTCCTGAGAGGGGCACCAAAGCAGAGGAAGGGGCTGGCAGGAATGTGCTCTGGGGAGCAGCTGAGGGCACTGGGTCTTGTCTGGTTTGGAGAGGAGGAGGCTGAGGGGTGACCTCACTGCTGCCCACAGCTTCCTGAGGAGAAGTAGAGAGGGAGGTGCCGAGCTCTTCTCCCTAGTACACAGTGCCAGAACAATAACTCAAACGGTGTCTGTCATGGGAGGTTTGGATTTAACATGAGGAAACACTATTTTACCCAGAGGGTGGCCAAAACCTGGAACAGGCTTCCTGGAGGGGTGGTTGATGCCTTCTCCACCCCTGTCTGTCAGTGCTGAAGAGGCATTTGGACAGTGCCCTTAAAGCCATGATTTAACTTTGGTCAGCCCTGAGCTGGTCAGGCAGTTGATCCCTTCCAATTTTAACTATTCTGTCCTGTTTAAGGTCTTTCTGTTTTTGCATGAGATCAATGAATATTTGTGCTGCAAAGCTTGGTGCCATTGAAATGACTGTAAATTGACAAGAAGTCTGAATGCAGCAGTGAGAACTGTAGAACCATTAAGGGCAGGGTGAAAAGATATGTTCACACTGCTTCTAAGCAGTGACAAAATGTTCTTGAATGTTTCTGGCCCTCATCAAACAGAAGGAAATGGATTTCCAAATCATCTTTAAAACCCTGGCATTAGATTGAGGGTAGGCATTAAAGAAGATTAGGCTGTCAGCACGAATAGATCTTTTTTTTTTTACAAACCCTGTGAATACTTTGATATGATTGTTTTCAGCAGTACCTAAAGATTTCATGATTAATAGCTATTTGGTACTAGGTAAACTGACTTTTCAGTAGTATTTTCAAGCTGGGACTGAAACAGGGTGAAAAGAACTGCACAACTAATAATAGTTGTTAGAGCAGTATGTATTTAATCGATGTCGAGATGCGTGGGGAATAATTTCACCAAAGACACACATATCCACGCGCGAGTCTTCCCCCTTATTATTCCCTGAGGTCTTACATATGCATGGCATTGCACAATCTGCCTCATACATATTCATTCCCTGGCCCCGCCCATCCTCGGTCGTATGGTAATTAACTCCACGCCCTTCTGGGCATGCTCAGTCTGTCGTGGTGGTCTCTGGGGGTCTCCGAAGGATGAAGGAAACGGAGTCTTCTTTAATGAGCTCTTCACCTTTATCTCTCTTGTGTGTGCTTTGGCCCTTTTGGCACTTTTTCGAGGGGATACTCAATTAAGTCTCTGTTCTTCTCTTTATCTGCATTCTTAGGCCTTGTTATCCCGGGGTGTTTAGGTTAGTTCTTTTCACTATCACGAGGGGCCCCAGATGCTTGTAGTACTTTAAAGTATGCAAAGGGTGACAGTGTTCGATATTCACTAAATGTCTTCTAAAATATCATTTTATTAAGTTTTACTATAAGAGATGGGCCAGAATTTTTAACCTCTGTCTCAGGGACATTGGTCTGCCTTGTCAGACCTGTAACTGTAACTATGACTGATTTTAGAATAATTTTGATATGGAAAAGAACAAATATGGCTACCACTCCTGGTTCCAGCAGTGTTCAGCTGATAGAAATGTCAAGAGGAGGTAGGGTCAAAACTTGCATGTGCTTGCCTTATATGCTGGGTTAAGTACCCCATGGCTCTTCCCCCAGGTGGAACTTCTAATCATCTGATTACTCTGGACCTGGATTGGGGCTCCAGGGGCACATTTCCTCTGGTGTGCCAGTTATTGGCAGCCACTGCAGGACTGGCATACAGGTCCAGCAGGATGGGGTGTGTACAGCAAGGCATCACCTCATCAAAGCAAGGCCTGACCTTCCTCTTCCCCCCACCACATGCCTGAAATATTTTGAGTCCACAATCCTTCCAGCCTCTCAAAATACCTAATGAGAAATCTTGCTAATTACTTTCTTTTATGTAGATCTGCTTGTTGATACTTTACTACGCATTACATTTATACTGAAATTTTATATTTGAAGTTAGAATTATGAGGCTGGCAAGGTAGTTTGTTTGAGTTGGTGTGACTTTTTAGAACCTCAATTTGAATGAAGTTGTAAAATTTCTGTGAATGGATGTTTCGTTCTGATAGGAACAACAAGTACATATTGACATCAGAAAATACAGCAATTTCTTGTGCCTTTTTCATTGTTTAGATTCAATTTTAGAAATGTTATAAATTTAACATTTATAAATTTTTAGTGTCATTTTTCGTTGTTAATTTTCAAAGTTCTTGATCAGATTCTGTTCTGCTTGTAAATGCTTGAATCCTTGTCAAATCACTGAACTTTTAAACCTTAAGCAACTGTAATATATTCCTAAAATATTAGGAGGCTTGTTTTTCTAAGATGGTCTAAAAGGACCATAGTCAGAAATAGTCAAAATAACCCATTTTGTTGCTTGTTCTTGTGGCTGATTCATGACACATTTTGCGCTGGGGACTTTGCAGCAAGACAGAACTTGTCACAGACAGTTGTTTCCTTTAAAAAGATCTAGACTAGGCTTTAGTGAGATGGTATAGTTAGTAATTCTTGAAGTAAATGATGATACAGAATAATTAGTTCTAGAGTTAATAGTAATGCTTGTTGATATAAATGATTTCTCTGTAGGTCCCTTCCAAATCCCCTCCATCAACTGGCAACAGAATCAGAACAACTTCATTTACAGATCCGAATGATGAAGGCACTTTAACACCAGACAAAGAGGTCAGTTGAGAACTGTTTTTCTCTTTTATTCAACTTAAAATGATCTGACTCTATGTCCTTCATTGCATTTTTTATTTCTCAATCTCACTGTTTTCTATGTCTTTACAGTTATGAATAGTCTATTTTTTAGGTTAAATACCGAAGTGTTTAACAGTAATAAAACAGATCTTTAAGCTATAGTGATTAACCCTCAGATTAGGAAACATTTTAAGTCTTCAGGTCTTAAAAATCTTACTCCTGAACTGAACTCAGTGAGGTAGTGGGACAGAGCATACATTCAGAGACTAACTTTATTTTTGTCCCACTTTTGGTTGAAAAGTTAGGTGACTCCAGGTAATTTGAGGTGGATGATCCAAAAGGGTTATATAGAGCATTTTTGATTGTTTCTAACCATGCCAGTAATAAGTATCAAACTCGAAGTTATCTTCTCCCACCTCACTCTCTCCCCTGCCCCCAAACTAAAAACTAAACGAGCCCCTGTCACCGCCCGCCCCCCCCCAAAAAAAAACTAAACAACAAACCAAACTGAGTCTAAATTATCAGTCATAGAATATCATTAAAATCGTTATTAGGATGATGGGTAACCTTTACTTGCATAATAAAGCAAACAAAGAAGATAATATGCACTTACCTTGTTTCATATTAAGCACTATGGCTCTTTTGACACACCTTGATTAAAAAAAAGGCAACAAATACAAATAAAACATTTCCCTGACTTGAGCATGGACATAGGCTGGTAGCATAAAGTGGGATGCTTTTGTGATTCTGTGAACTTTTTCAGAGGAAATGTAGTGTCCTAGTCAGAAAATTCAGTTGCTTTGTTTTGCCACCAAAAATGATGCTTTTTCTTGGAGTGGAACAGTCCACTTTAT
Source organism: Oxylabes madagascariensis (assembly GCA_013400675.1). Lineage (NCBI taxonomy): Eukaryota > Metazoa > Chordata > Aves > Passeriformes > Timaliidae > Oxylabes > Oxylabes madagascariensis. Next base: position 2,504 of record VYZR01056006.1, on the reverse strand, counting down.
TTTTAACACCATGCCTTCTTTAGGAGATAATCAGCTATGCCTTAAATTTGTAATAGATTTCATTATGAATGCTATCAGTGATTACGTCTTGGCAGTTTGCTTCCTGCAATCATAGAAATTGAAGGGAAAGTACCTCATAATCTTGTTCTGTATTTGGTATTTTCTAATAAATGCTTATTTTCTCTATGTTAATATATATATATATATATGTATGTATGTATATATGTATGTATGTATATACACCTGTAATGAATTCCCTTTCTCCTTGGAAAAAGATTTTCTGTTAACTGATGCTCCAGTTGCTGTTAGCAGGCAGTGTCACTCAGGATAAATTACTAAGTTTTTCAGTAAGAGAGTTTTCTGTTCTTAATACAGGATATGGAAGTAGCATATTTTCACTTTAGAACTACTGCTGTGGCCTAGAAGGTACTGAGAGTTGATTCCCCTCTTTTTTTTTTTTTGTCTTTTTTTCTTTTTTTTTTTTTAATTTATTGTATAATGTGCAAAAGAACTGATTTGGCCGAAGTTTTCTTCATGTTTTCTATTAAGAACTACATTTACTTCAGTAGGTTTGTGTTGTCCCCAGCAAACTCTGTTTTCAGAGTGCTGTTCTAGACAAACAAGAGAAGCAAAGGATTCCCCATAGCACATGCCAAGTTACATTGCAAGAACATTAATCTCTAAATAGCCTGGTTATGCTGGAATGACCAGAGAGGCAGAAGGAGAAATGAGATTAGGAATGGAAACAGAGGTACTAAAGTACCCTCAGATTTACAGTTATCCTTGGATTTAGGGGAGCTGCCATAACAGTTTTACTTGTGAAACACATAATTTAATTGGAAATTCAGGAAGTAGGGCAGTCCTAAGGGGATGAAAACCTTATTTTTTTTGTAAGGACTGGTTTTACATCAAATGGAAAATTTTATGAAAAATTAAGTTTAAATGATTAAAACAAGAAATGTAATTTCTCCAGGAATTTCTCATAGATGTTGGCAGTATGATTAAAAGCAAATCATGTTTGAAATATGTTGGGTTAGATTTTCATAAAATTCAGTTCAGCAGCAGTATACTATGCTTAAATAAGATGCAAATATTGCATATCGTCACTGAAAATACATGCCCTGATCATATGAACACATTATCTCTTTTGGAGGGCATTTTTTGCAGTGTTCTCATTTTATCAGGCTGTTGTTTTGTATGCAGGTGTCAATGCCAGTGGCATTACAATGAACTGTTGGACAACATTTAATACACTGAAAATATTTGGTTAAAGAGTATTGTATGCTAAAACATTTTTGCAGTACATGAATAATTGCTAACCCTTTTAGTACTGAAAGCTAAGCAAAATTAGTGTTTCATCATTGTTTTGTGTCATCCTCTGTGAGCTATGTTTTAGTATGTCTTGAAATAGATCAGATTTTTGTATTTTTACTTCTGTAGTATTAACATTGCAAGTATTACACATTAAATCTTTGGTTTATTCTCAGAATATTTTTATAATAAAAACAATTTCAGAATTAGCTTCGCTTGTAAATTACATCATTAGTCTGATAAAAGAATTATAATAAAACATATGTGCCAACATTCTTGCTCTATACTCTACAATGATAAGATTTAAAAAATACTTTAATATTTCAAAATTCCCAGATGCTATCAGTTTAAAATAAACCTACAACTTGTATACCTCATTTATGGAATACCAGGTAAGTTTCTTTTTCATGCCAGTTTTCCTCTTCAGCTTGTATTTTATTGGATATGTGAATCTCCAGTACCAGTGTTATGGAAAACCTCAAAATTTTTTCATGTGTAGGAAAAAACAGACATCTTACTAGTTGTGTATTCTCTTATTGCAAGTACCTCATAAAATATGATCACATTGTGAGGTAAAACTACTTCCACAGAACTTCACCAGACAATTCGCATATCCAATGCCTTCTGAGTTGAAATGCTGCTGTTTAAAACAGCCCTAGACTATTAAAATAGGCTTACTTACTGAGTTCAGTCTTTTCTAACAAACTGTTACCACTTTGACTTTTGACCAGAGTTTGAGATGAAACACATAAATTATATTCACTATAGTTCCTGTAAGTTAAAAATGTTATTTTTGTTCTACAGTATACTTTTTTATGAGTACATAAGGCCCAACTGCAGAAGATAACAAAGCTAGTGCTAGTTCGCTATCAGCTGACAGCAAGTGGCTGATAGATTGCTGTGGGTGACCTACCAGTCATGCATCCAAATGTCGCTGACATCCTAATGAGTGTTATGGAAGTGACAGCAGAGCACAACATATATAGCTCTCAGACCTAACGATACTTGGCCAAGGTACTTTTTGGTCTCACTTTGGTGGCATATAGTGACTGTGTTATTAAATTAGTTGAAATGTTTCTGCAGCATTGGCTATTAATAAAGCAGGACAAGTAAAGCTGAAATAACATTCCTTCAGTATCTTTATTATTCCCGTGTCTTTTCTGTACTCATATGTAGGCACACAGTTTGTGGTG
>VYZR01056005.1:10210-20365 GCA_013400675.1 Oxylabes madagascariensis | reverse complement strand
TTTCGAATCAAACCAGAACAACACCCTAAGGGTTTCTTTTCAAACATAGCTTAAGGTTGTGCACCACTACCAAGGTGGAAGAACAGAAAGGTAGAGTCATCCAGGGTACAACATACTCTGTCTCCAAAATGAGCTGGTGGAGAGGGTTCTCTAAAATTATGGCATTAGGCTTTTGCTGTATGTTGCTCAGTAATGGAGATAGGGATTTACCAGAAGGTCATTGAATACAACTTCTCCTGGTCCTGTATTTTAAGGGAAGTTGCCCAATTCCTGCACCACAGTTCACTAGACTAAAAATGAAGTTTGGCGAAGATGCTAAATAAATGTCCCCTGTGAAGCTTCAAGAGAACTTTGAAGCAAACTTGAAAGTGCAAAACCTGCAAAGACCTAGGAGAAATGTGATGCTGAAAGTAAGAAGCAGGACATGCTAGACATTCAGTCCTAGTGCCCAGTCTTCTTCTTTCAAGACAATACTTCAAGGCAAGTAACCCAGATAGGTGCATCCTGCCTAGGAAGGAATCATAGCTCAGAGATTTTGCTGACAGATGTATGGATTTCTTGTAACATCATGTGAAAGTCCATTCACAGTTTCCCCCTCTGTACATGCAATTCCTGTTGCACTGATAGCTGTATTTATAGACATTGTTCATTATCCTTTACAGGTGATAAACAAAAAGCAGAAAATGTGACTTAGCAGCACTTTATGTATAACAAACCCAACATCTGAAATGATCTATCTGCAAGCAACTGAAGGCATCAGTGCCACCCATAAAAGTTGCTTTATCTGAAAGCTCTTTGGGATAGGGGCTCTCTATCTGTTCTGTATCTACACAACAGAACACGTGGAGGGTGAAATCTACCATTCAGTCATACCACAAAATAAATAACTGAAAACAGAAAAGACACCTCATTCTACCAATGCCTCATAACATGCACCAAAAAACAACAACAACAACAACAAAAAACCACCCCACACTGAGAGAGATGAAGATTTTTTTTTTTCAAACTGTAAAGTAGCTTTGGTATGCCAGAGTTTATCTGAGACCAGTGCTCCAACCAGCACTAGGCATTAGCTACAACAGTGAGCAACTGACACACAACAATCCTGCCATGCACAGCATGCTTAGGCAGGAAAATATGTGTGCCTCAGTCGCAAAAGACAGAATAGAGCCTCAAGTGCTTGGGCTCCTTCCAAAATAATCCAAATGCCGCTTTTTTGGCAAATGGGGGTCAATGGAGCTAAAAACTCACAGAAGGATTTGGGCATTCATGTGTTTATATACACCCACTCGTTCATTTATTATTCTAAAGCTACTTTACAGAAATCAAATTACATAGCTGACAAGCTGCATAGATAAGAGAGAATAAAAGTAAAATTTAAAATTAGCTGACAACACTATATGATGTAGCATATGTTTGGCACCTTTAAATGAGTGATGAGGGTTAACCTAGGGGGAAAAAAATTGCACCTTCCTAAATTGCACCTTAAATTATTAAATTAATTATTAACATGATGGAATGCATTAAATATATAAGCCTAAAGGAGAAAGGGCGGATGTGTTTTAACTTTCAAAGCAAAGACAGCATATTTATGAAGTGTTGCTTACTGTCTGGATACTTTGTCCAAAGTAGATTTCAGTGTTGTAGAAGTTTCCACCATGACTAACAGGCCGCGTCGTCCTGGCCTGAGGCTGGTCCTCCAGTTCAGGCCACTCCACCAAGGCACCACCTAAGCAGCTGAGAATAGAAACTTTGAGAGTGTAGAGGCCTTTAGGGACCTTATCTTTGACTCCCCTCAGGCATCTGAGGCAAATTTCTAATGGCTGCGGCATCTTGGAGCAGTCAACCTAGGGAGAAGGCTTGGAGTTACTGATCTGGGCTGGGCTGACTTTAACCATACAATTAGCAAGGACAAATTTCTTCCAGAAAATAACTACTGAAAAGCAGACAACACGCTTCTTGTTCAACCTGCAATTACCTACTGCTTACCAAGGATCTGCAATTAGGGAGGTCAAAAGTCATAGAGATGACAGATAAAAGAAAAAACAATACAAATACTACTAATAAAATGTTCAGCATCCTTGGGGGGAAGGTGGAGCTGGTGAAGTATGACACCAGAAGACACTGCCCTACAATAATGAGGCAGAATTAACTGGAAACCAATACCTTTGAAAATATAGCATGCTTTTCAAGACAGGCACAATACATGATGTGATGAGCAGGCTGCAGGCACAGAGTGAAAGACAGGGCAGGCCATGTTTTTATAATTATTATTAGCCTTGCCAAAGCTATTAGTGCTGTGCAACATGCAAACTATCCTTTCACCTTCTGATTATCATAATCAGATTCTCTTAAAAATAGTAATCAAAGTGCAACACGTGTAGAGTTTAATAACAACTCCCTACAGGCACCTTTATTCCAAGTCCAGACAAAAGGAAACATCTGCTGCTTGCTGTTGACAAGATGTTGTCTGAGTTACAGAATATTTAGCATGGAATAAATGCTGCATACTGAGAAATGCTTTTCTGGTGCTTTCCTTGTGTGCTCTGCTTCCCAGTGTGGAGGTTTGTGGAGGGGAACAGGCACAATGGCATGATCTTTACCCGACTTTACCTGAATAATGGCGTAGGGTCTGTCCCACTGCACCAGAAGATATTTTGGTGCTGCCCAAATGCAATCTGCAGGGTCAGGCACACAACAGGGAGTCCCAGTTAGGCTCCAGTGTTGGTTTGAATGGATAAAACTGTTTCTGCCATAATTAATTATGTAGTGCCTAAAATCAGCCGTGTTGCTTCTCTTTTCCCCAAGAAATCAATTTCTTGCATTATTTTGAGAAAAGACTAGTGCTAGATGTTCTTTTAATGCAACTGGATATCAGAACCCATGCCACACTTAGGAATCACATGGCTACCTTGACTACTAGGTTTAGTGGCCTCACTTAGTTTAAGCCTACAGTAGCTAATAATCTCTTTAATCCTGTCTTGGATTTCTTTTGGAAGAGATAGCATATTTCCATATAGATAGAAAGCTTCTGGAATTAAATTAAGCAGTTAAATAAACAGTTGAATTTGTTAAACTTCTTTTGTTTCTCAACACAAACCATACTTAACGCCTAATCTGAATGACAATTATTTTCAGCTTAATTAGAAAATCTTAATTAACAATGAAGATTTAACCTTAATATTTTTGGTTTCTGAATCATATATAAAAAAATTAACATTATATGAATAAATAAGACAATCTTTTTAAACCTCAAGGCAGGATTACTGATGCAGGCAGCCTTCGTTATTAAACACATTCAAAATTAAACGCCTCTATGAATTTTATACTGAAATATATTGTGATAGTTTTGCATGCCAAATGTGACATTTTGTATTTTAGATTCATCTTCTGTAGTAACTTTAGAAATGTCATACAAACAAAGATTTTGTCATTTACCAATGGAATTACTATGCATGGCCGGTTAGCCATCTCTTTTCTGGCTCTTCTGGTTGTTTCAAGTCAGCAAGCCATAAAAAATCTTTATCTCTCTGAAACACAGCAATTTGGAAGATAATCGAATAGTGACTGGGGGGCAGAAACGCCAGTCTGAGGAATTATACCACAATCTCTCTTGCATTTACAACCTTCCTCAAAGCGAGTGTCAGTCGAGTAGGGAAAGGAGATAGAAGATTCATCATATTTCAAGCCTGTCTCATTTGCATGGTGGCATAGCTGTCTCATCTCCTGCTGAAAGACTTTGCTTGGCCAGCGCTGACAAACTGTTTTGAAGAACTCTTGCCATGCCCAAATGATTCATCATTAATAGCTTTAGACATACTCTTTAAGCATATGGTTACTTTTGCTGGAAAGCATATTTTGAAACCTGCTAAATTCTATCCTCTTAAACTATGAAAAGAGAAAAAACAAAACAAGCAAACAAACAAAAATAATGGAATGCAATTGATCCAGTGATTTAGCAGCTCATATCAGGGAAAAGGACACTCATGGAGAATCTCACCTTCCCACAAGGTCCTGCTGCTCCATTTAATCCAGTATTCACATCTGCAGGGTTACCAAAGCTGGCTACCATTTCTTCTTCAATTCCACCCTCCTCTGTTTTCAGTAGCTGACTTCCCACTCTGCAGAGGTTAGAATGGGAAGAAGAATGGAAAAGAAATTAACTACAATGCATACACAGAAAGCAATCATTGGAAATACAACAGTTTGATGTTTTCCTTGAACATAAGACTTGCAGGGCACCCAGGAGAAACAAGAGTGTGCAAAAACAGAGAAATAGCTAGGCTTCAAAAAGCAGCATAAAAAAAAAAAAAACAAGACCAGTATTTGTCAGTCTGCACCACAGGTCGACATAAAGAACCCCAACTTTCACTGCCTGTCTGTAATCAGCTCTGTCTGGCATTGGGACTTAGGACCTAGGTTAAGAATATTTCAGTAGGAAGCCATTGCCTCTATCACCACTTTGAGAACTGACTGACAACTTCAATAGACTTGGACAGGTTTTTGGAAAACACTGATTCTTTGGAGCCTAGGTTGTTCTAAATCACTAAAAAAATTAATTTTGTTAAAAAAGTCTTACTTCTTTGTTGTGTTCTTTTTTTTCCAAAAAAATCTTACAATTTTATGTGTAATCTTACATAATGTAAAAATCTTCAGAATATATACAGGACAAGAGCTATATGTAAAAATTATATATATGCACATACACAAATTTTCAGGAGTATGTGAACCACAGAACCTTCCTTGTTATTCTCATGTTAACTTATTTTGTATTTAAAGTGATTTGGGGGGGAAAGATATCGACTCGAAGTTGTTGGGTTTTTGTTTTCGAAGGAAGGTCACTATAGCAACACAGAATACCAGCAAATACTGCAAGAATAGCCCAATGCTGGATAACCCAATGCTACCTTTCTTAGTGCACAGGATACACAGAAGACACAGTACCCTATGGAGAAAACCTCATTCCTAGAACACAGCAGGAGCAAATGCAAAACTAAGTCGTTTACAATGAGCACCATAAAGCTGCATGCTTTGGCAATCCCACTCTGTCTTTCAACAGACACAGAACCATGAGTAATTCCTCTGTTCCTAAGTGTCATTAGCATCTAAATATTATTGACCCTAAGTAAAAACATCTGCAGACGCTCTCTGCTGGCTTCAAAACACGTCAGCTCTTGCTTCCACAACGTGCTTTAGGGGGCCAGGGAGGGTCAGCCAGTCACACCAGTGCTGGTGATGCTCCAGCCACACTTGCAGGTGGAGCCAGGACAGGCACAAAGACATGGTGGCTCTCAGAAGGTGGAGGCTAAGCAGGCTGTTCATGCGCAGGGCTAGCCCAGAGCCATGCAGGAGGTCAAGGGAACTCCCTGCAGATTTCTGTGAGAAGCCACATGGAGCCAAGGAAAAACCACTGCATCAGATACACTTGTAGCGCAGGATTGACTTGGGTGTCTAAAACACAGACATCAGAGAAGTCTTTAGCCACAAAAGGAAATGCTATCACTCGGTGTACATAAAAAAAAAAAAAAGAGAGAGAGAGAGAGACACAAGAATCAAGACTCAAAATCAACAACATTTCTCTGGACTGCATTTCTGAAGCATTCCCTCAGTATTTTCTGGCTTGCTTTCGAAAAAGTCAATACCAGTGCCATCATTCCCATTTTCCTCCTTTGCAGGCTAGGTGATTATATGAGATGTCTTTGCATTTGTAAAGATTAACATGGTTCTTTATTAAGAAAATTACAGAGCCTCTGCAGACTTGCTAAACATCTCAGACTCATGCACACATACTATTTAGGTAACACATAGTTCAAATTCCCCTTTTCTGAAACAGATGCTCCTGCCCCCAATATCATAGCACATTGCTACAAATCAGTTTCTATTCAGACCTTGTCTATTTCTTTTCCTTTGAATATGTACACATTCACATCAGTAAAGTTGCCACTGCTTCATAGCTAAACTGTTTTCCAGTTTCCTCTACAGTAGAATTGCATCACATAAATTCCTAAGCAATAACTGAAACAGTTGGAAGGTCTGTGTGGATGCTAGTGGCAACGAAGTGCATGGAAATTTTGCCCAAGCCAGGACTGATGAGAAATAAGGACAAGATTCAAGTGCTAAGAAGTGAATACAAAAAGAACAGGATCAACCATCTTTGAAGTTTTATCCTGAGTTTAAATCACATCAACTTGGATCCAGTTGTCCTAAACAGAAGTATAACAAAAGATGATTTTTGAATGGCTCTAACTAATTCATAGATCCGAAACATCTGAGAAGTTAAAGCATTCTTCTCAAGGAGAGAAGTTGCTTGGAACTTTGTACTTACTTAGCTTCCCATGATGGAAATTATTTCACTTAATTTGGTTAGAGTTGCATTGACACAGGGCTTCATTAGGACGCCCATTTGCTTGCAATTCAATTTAAAATTAAATACACTTTGTTGTTGATTTTATTACTTTTAAACTACTGTATCTATTGCCTTTATTAGCTGCTAATACACAATTATGAAGGTAAACAATTTTCATTACTGAACATCAAACATTTAAATAACCACATTTGATCTCTTTCCTAGTTGCACCATTTTTCTCCTTTCGTTGGGTATTAGATTGAAGACAATAATTTATTCAGTGAAGTAAGGCCTCTTTTGTGCTCAGCAGCATGCTCATCAGCTGTCACAGCAGAACATGGCTTCCTTTGCTCTATTCATGAGGGTTATTTATTTTGTCTATTCATTTCTTTACAGATAATTTGATGCATGTATTTATCTGAAGGTCATTGATCACAAAAACTTTGCCCCAACTCCTATTTCCTTCACTCCCTAAGACTGATTCAGAGGCAAGTATGAAGGATGCTGGGAGAAGCCATTTGGTCACCTTTTGAAGTGCACTGTGTATAGCACTTAAAAACCACAATCCAAGCCGGGTATCTCAAAACAGAGGTAATCCAAAACAGAGACCTCTTTCAAATGCACAGGCTTAATTTTTCTAGGCCTGAGGTCCTTTGTTTGGGAGAAGTGCCATTCATTAATATCTGTAAAGAACTGAAAGATCTTTAGAAGGAAAGTACACTAGATGGAATTACAAAGTAGCTCTTATCTGACATACCTTTGAAAGAGTTCATGAATCCTGGCTCTCCACTTTTGTTTCTTGTGGTCAGAAGCTCCCTTGTGCTTTGAGTCCCACATGCCAAGAAGAGAAAGAAAAATCAGAATTAATTTCCAAGTGTACAGAAATAACATGGAAATAAAGCCCATAAATGTGCAATTTTCCAAAGGTTTGCCTTAGGTCTTCTGGTTGAAGCTTTTCAGAAGCAATGAGAAATTTTGGCCACTAGTACATTATTACTTTTTTTTCCCATAACTTCTTTTTTCTGTGTGTTTTCCCATGTTTACTGAATTATTTCCAAGAGAAACTGAGCTCTCACCTTGTTTTAAAAGTTTTTGGGTACGTGTATCTCTATGTGGTAGTGTCCTACAGCCCTTATTATTACAAGACCAAACCACACAGTCATACATAAGCATACGTACATTTATGTATGTGCAAGTGTGCTTGCACACACACAGCAAAACAGCATGCAAAAAATTAGACATTGACCAGAGAACTCACATCTGAAAGCCTTGCTTTAAATCTGCTCCAAATCTGATGTCTTTCTTGTCTCACCACAAATGTTTTTAAATGTTTGGTGAGAAGGACTGGCATTTTTGGAGGTTACAGTGTGTGGGAGGCTAACTCACATGAACAGTCCTCTCCCCCAACAGTTCTGCAGCTGTCCAGCATGAAGCTGGAGGGCTTGAAATTATTTTTCTCTTGCACAGCAAGCTGAAAAAGTCTTTCCATCTAGAAGCTAGCATCAGCATCTATTAGGCTGTGTTCTCTGTGCAAAAACTCATAACAATAACTGCAGAGGGCTGTATAGTCACGAAAACAAAATTCTTCCCCCTGACCTGCACTGTTCAGAGATCTTGCTGAACATTCAGGGGCATTTCTCATGTCTGGATCTTCTACTGGTGTCCCTGAGACCCACACAAAATGTAAATACAACACTACCAATACAGAAGAAGGCATCCTACTGTGTACCCTATACTGTCATCTAAACAGCGTGCAACTATGCTCCACTTCTACTCTCATCAAGCATCAAAGGCAAAAAGTCATTTTGGTAGGGAGAAAATGCAACAGTCAATAGAGAAAAAATCCCCATCAGGGCTGCATATCTGGCTGTTAAAGTCTCTCCTTTCTTCCAAGTCTCTTAATTTTGACAAATTTCTGGCTGTTTTCAAGGAAGCTTGGAAATGTCTGTTGAAGACTAAGGCAAAGCATCCTACTTATTTCCAAAATGAAAATTGTCAGAGTGTAAAAACAGACAAAAACAACAAAAGCCAATGCATGCAGCTTTTAATGTAATTTTTTAACCTTATAAAATGAAAGCAGAGACAACATGGTAAGCCTCAAAGAACGGTGTGATTTGTGGGCAGTCCCAGCAGCTATCCTCAAATGGATACAATAAATCCTCCAAGTCAAGCATCACACATAAACAATTACAAAGGTGGCATGACTGAACTAGCTCAAAATGAGACCTTCCAGTTTTCCATATTGCAATTGTGTCATGGGCAATGCTTCCTTCACACAGCCCCTCCATTGGTGAGAACCAAGCCCTTCTGCTCCTGGAAAGGTTTTGGTTTAAACTTACTAGGACTCTCTAGAGCAGGACCCATTTCNTTAGATTAGGAAATAAGATGAAATGGTAAACTCACTTCATGTAAAATATCAAGTAGCCATAACATCATAACAACATTCAGACATTACCATTCCAGGTTTACACTGAGCCAGTAGTAAAGAAGTTTTCTTAAAAAGAAATTGATTTTATTACCAGATTCCCACAGCTGTCCAATCCACTTGTTTATCTTCCTAATCTTAATTAAATAATCAATATTCAAAAGAAAATATGAATCAGGCTTCTCTGTATGAACTGCACTGTTTTCCATCTCTGCCTCTGAAGTGACAATGGGAATATGATTTAAAACTATTTCTTCTGGATCCTAGTAAAATATTTGTCACAGTGTGTCATGATAATTTTTAAAAAGCTCTATCATCTACCTAATAAATTTGTTAAGTTTATTCAAATCTTATTGAACAGGAAAAGTGCAATGAGTCATGGTTAATATTTCTTTACCTATACTAAGAAAAAAAAATATATCAAAAATTCAGTGCTTAAGGTCCTATTCAGAAAGCCTCTATGAGTCTGTAATACATCTTCTACATGATTAAAAAAACAGGAAACTTGCTTTAAAATGAATTATTCACCACCTTGAATAAATTTCCATCTTTCCTATTTGCAAAACCCCAAAGTCAGTTATGTAAATTTTAACCTACACTAATTACCTCAGGGGTGTGCATGCTAAAGGAAAGTAGATGCAGTAGAAAAAAAAAATCGCAGACATTTCCATCACCAGGAAGTAATTTAATAGAGGAAAAAATGTGTAAGTTTTCAAAAACAGAACAGCCCACATATATATTATTTTTTTAATGTAGAATAGTGATTTCTGCAATATCCCTTGAATCAGAGCTTTACTGGAATAAACCAAGTGCTTTTTCTCAATGGCATATACCATGGCACACATAGCAAGGCGCTTGTTTCTCATCATGACACCAGCATTGTCTAGACTGTGACAACAACCCATTGTTGACAACGGGTGTTCCCAATGAGAAGGCATGAAATGTGGTTTAGCTTCAAGTCTGTGTAGACATTGAAGAGCCCTTCAAAATATAAGTGGCTAAAATCTGCAAACTGCCGGTCCAGGAGGTACAGGGAAAAGTGGGGAGCTGTTTGAAGGGCTCAATCACAGCACTACTTTGTCTTATTCCCCATCCTGATACCAGGCTCTGCTGTAGCTGTGACCCAGCTCCTTCACACATCTTTCTTGGTTTCTGCATCTGCTATCTTGAGGTCTAATTACACCAATGGCCTATGTACTGATTTCAGAGGATGTCATCAAGACCAGGGCCTGAAAAGGTCTTTCAGCCTGGGCTCAGCCTAGACACACACACAATGGTGGTCATTGTTTCTACAAAGACAAGAACCTGACTCAAACTACTTCACAAATGGCAGGACCTGGTTGTAGAGTACTTTTCAAACAATTTTTTAAAATTAAACAAAACC
>VYZR01055999.1:96419-139839 GCA_013400675.1 Oxylabes madagascariensis | reverse complement strand
GCAAAATGCTTCTGGCTTCTTGTAAGAAGACCGTGAGACTAGGTTCCAGTATGGCGAGTCACGGTTGCTGGTTTTATATGGACACAATTTCTAGAAATTTAATTACAATCTTTCTAAGATTAAAATCTAAATTTATTTTACTTTTGGCTAAAAGGGCTTGACATTTAATAGGCTGTCTTCAAACTCATTAGCCTTGATTTCTGTGGTAACCAAATCCATTGCATAGTTTTCTTCTGGGATTCATTGTGCTAAATATCTTCAATTCTGGTGTAAAGTAATAAGATCTTAGAGTTGCTCTGAAGCCCTGAATTATGGGTGTGGACTGGAGACTTGAAGTCTCAAAGGCTTGCAATCTCTGAGCTCCCAGAGAGCTGCCTGGCAGCAAGGAGGGTTTTGTGCAAGTACCTGTATGCATTAGTGTCTGCAAAGAACCACTTCATGTTCCAACAGTTGCACCTTGACTTGCTTTCTAGTTGCATCCTGCAGCTCAACATAAACACCTTCTCGCATAGAGAGATGTAAGAGAGTGAAAAACAGTCTTTGAAGAATAAAAAAACAATGGGGTTTTGAGAGCCTGATGGGTCTTCATTGTCACCACAGAAGATCAAAGAAAACCTTGGAGCTGCTCCTTCTACTCAGAATTGGAAATAACATTCTTAATTACAGAAGCGAGCAGGTCTGACAGAGTTTTTTCTTCAAAGGGAGAAATGCTATACTCCATCTTTCAGCCTTTGCACTCTTTGCAGCATAGCATTTTTGAAAAATTACACCTGTCCTCTAATGGAAGACTTTATTTAAAGTTTTTCCTGGCCAGTCTTATCTCAGCTGGTACAGTCAGCATAGGTTGTGTCATTTCAGCAAGGTGATCATAGTGAACATGCTACTAAATAGAAAAGAAAAAAATGCCAGCAGGGGTGATGAAGATTAATAATGTGGAGGTGCTGGAAGCTTACTTACTAAACTTACTGCAAGTTCTTTTTTCCTGCTCTTCCACTAGGGAAATCAGTACTTGTCTACCAGCTTTCTGGCTTAAGTGATGCTCTCAGAGTCCCTGTTTTCCACCAGCAACTACAAAAAATGTGTCTCCACTTAGGAAGCCCTTGTGTGGCTTGTTCCAGTGTAGTTTTAACTTCCCGTGTCCTTGTTTTTAAGCAGTTAACTTTTGCTACCATTATACCTTGTGTTAGGACTTCAACAGCTTACATCAGTCGGGGGGGGGGAAGTTTTGTTTGTTTTTGTTTTGGGTTGGGGTTTTTTGTGGTTTGGTTTGGGTTTTTTTTTATTGTGCTCTTTTTTTAAACCTGTTTGTTCTGGTCTGCAAATGTGTCTTTCTCACTTAACCGTTTGGAAGCAGAGGCTGCTTTTTCTATAATATATTTTCAAATCTTTGACTTGCTACAGTCATGATCATTGGTTCTGTGTGAATCAATAATGCATCATATGGGATCCCTGTTCTGGGTGAACTGTTTAAAGCTATTCCTGTACTTATTGTAAACAGTTTGGTCCCTTTCTGTGGTTCACCAACTTTTGTGGCCGTCTAGCTGGTCAGCCAGAGGCTGTGAAATGGTGACTACAAGGCACACGTGTTTTGGGTTTGAGAAGGCCTTGGTTGTGCTGACAGGTGTTATGCCTTTTGAAATGGACAGTTCATACTGCATCTCTGCTGACAGCTGTGAGGAAAGGAAGTGGAGGGAAAAATAAGTAAGGTGGAAATACAAGAGGGTACAAAGCATATTTGTGTTGTTTGAGGTGACTGCTGAAACATGGTTGAGATGTGAAGAAAACCTTGCACTGAAGGAAAAATGGGTGAAACTTGAGGAGGAATGGAAAGTTGACATTGGTATGGAGATGTGATGAGTGGTATATGAGGCAAAGCATGTTTCAGGATGATGGGAAGTTTTTTACGTGACTTTTTGTTTAGGATTTTGTGTTCTTAAGAATAGAATCACACTGTGTTATTCCACATTTGGTTTTGTGTCCAAAGTGCAAGTGCTCAGCATAGTAAACCTCTTGCAGGCTTCACTTGATATCCTTTTAGGTCACATCCATCAGCAGTAGGATGAAGCATTTCTCACTGAGAGCTGAACTGCTCCTCCCCTGGCTCTCCAAGGTGACAGTGGTGGACTGGTGTCATCATTTCAGTCAGTTAGGTCTGCAGTGAAGGTACTGCTAGTGTGTAGGTCTGTGGAGGTGAGGGATGGTAATGTACCTTGGAATGTGGGTGTGGGGGATTTTTTTGTTTGTTTTTTTTCTATGACTCTGACATAAAAGTGAGTAAAAATGCTATAAAACAGTTGTAGGGATCAGTCTTAGTGCCGTCCTGCAATGAGTCTCTGGCATTAATATGGAGACATCTCTGCCTGTTATTACGCTTACAGAGTAGTTCTGTCTGGGGCTTTTATGTAGAAAATGAGCATATTTGAAAAAAAAAAAGCTTAAAGTTACAGGTTATCTGTCCAGCTCAAAACATGATTGAGAGCATTGACAAATGCACACATGTGGACAGATAACTGCTTGCTTACCAATCTAATTGGGGCAGTCCAAGAAATGTCGCTGTGCTACACAAAATAAAAATAAGTTTGTTCATGCTGAGTGCCAACCTCAAGGCATTTGTGACTTCCAGAGAAAGGTTTCTACAGCAAACACTAGGCCCATGCTTTATTTTCCTCCATAAATGATGATGGGCCTAGTGACGAGTTTGCCACCAATTGGCAGACTTCCCATATATTTGCTAGGAAAGGAAAGAGCTTAGCAAATAGCCATTGTGAAATCAAAGGTAATTTTCAAAAGAAAAAGAAAATAATGCTAGATAAATTTATTTGGGAAGGAAAACAGGAATGTGGAAAAATTAGTGGAAGAGAAAATTGTCCCCTTATCTTTTAAATTGTGTGAATGTCAGAAGTACCATCCAAAAATCTTAAGATTTTGTTGTTATGTAAACATAACCATGGGATGGTTTAACTTACTTCTAAAAGTCTAATGAATGCATCAAGCCAAGTAAAATATTCATTAGAGTAATTGGTTCAGTTCAACCTCTCAAGGCTACAGCTTGGAAATGTACACACTATTGCCTTTAGAAATGCAGCGTGTTGATCCACCAGCCATCTTGCTCAACTCATTTTCATTCCATATGCTTACTATACTTTGCAAAATCTAATTAAGTAACTGAGGTAGCAGTTGGCAAGCAATATTTGATACATTTTTAAGCCATACCAGGTTAAGTGATATTCAGAGTAAAACCTGTTCAGTTGTAAGACACATCAGAAATTTTTAAGATATTCTTGTATTAAAACAATTGGATATGGAAGTACTTACACAATTGATAATAATATAGTAAAAAGCTATTTGTTCCCAAAACAGTAATATGTTTGTTAATTCACTTAGATATGCCTAAATGAAGTGTAAAATTCATTAATGTGCTAGCTAGACAGTTTTCACTGTAGGAAGCTGGCTTTAGTGTCATATGATGAATTCATCATACCCTCATAGGTTTTCCCCTCTCCTCCCCTCTGTGATGGGCATCTGCCTTGGACCATATGGTTTTGGAAAGTTTAAATTGAAATTCTTCTGTCAAAGAGCTGAGCTAGAGAAAGCCTGACTTGCTTATAATTGCTAAAAATGTTTTAGAGACCTTCTGTTTCCATGCGGAGGAGCAGGAACTTGAAGCTTAGCACAGGCGGGTAACTTGTGCCAGGGACAGGCTTTTGCTTTCGATGAAAGTCTGCCGAATATTGGCCAACTTGTGTACCTTTCACAATTTGTTCATTTCCAACAGAGACTTGCTGGAGTCTCTTGTGACTGTGTCCTCATGAAACCTGTGTTCTCTGGGATTTGATGAGTCTCTTGTGACTGTGTCCTTATGAAACCTCTCTTGGCTTCTCTTGCTGGCACATCTCTAGATGGCTTCATCCTGTCACAGGTCCAGTGCAAAGTCCAGGTGCTCATGTGCCATCACAACCGGTAGCAGGGCAGGTTGGTGAAGCTCTGCATTTTCCTCAGTTGGAGTTTTATCCATCTGCCATTGCCAAACATGGGTTCTTGTGAATGACCACTGATTCTACATGTTAGCCCCGCTGTGCAGTTCCCCATACCTTCCTGACCAGCATATCGTCATGATGGTTAAAAGCAAGTGTGAAAATTGACATACACATTGGCACTCTTCTGGCTGATATGCAGAGCTAAGCACAGGGGTTTAGTGAGTGTTGATTCTGTTGCAGAGACAAATAGATGTGTCTTGAAATGCACCTTTGTAGCTGGTTGTGGGTCCTTCAACTACAGCTGCCACCATGATGTTTTAAAAAAGAAAGCAACGCCTGTAATAAACACCCTGCTGCAATGGTATGTTGAGAGTGTGCTGCCAGGGCAGCCCTTGCTGGGGCTGTGGGTGAACATGCCCTTGGAGCCAGCAGCTGTGTGGGAGGAGGCAGAGGCTGGCTGCTGGGGAGCTGTGCTGGAGCTGAACAGGGTGAAGCAGCGAGGGCTTGGGGAATTGCTGGGCAGAGGGGGGACACACATGCAGGCTTAGCAGCTTGCATGGGAGGGAGCCAAAACTGAGAGTCCCATAGCAGCTGAAGCCTGGTTAATTCCTGTTTCTGTTTTTTTGGTCATTTTTTCGAGTGTCATACATGCCTTGATGGTTTGTGAATGGGGATTAGATTAAA
This sequence comes from Oxylabes madagascariensis, assembly GCA_013400675.1. Taxonomy (NCBI): domain Eukaryota; kingdom Metazoa; phylum Chordata; class Aves; order Passeriformes; family Timaliidae; genus Oxylabes; species Oxylabes madagascariensis. Next base: position 135,178 of record VYZR01055999.1, on the reverse strand, counting down.
AGAATTGAGTCTCTCTGACTTTATTTTTTGTTTGTGTTTGTGCATCTTTTCTTTTGCTTAGCAAATGTGAACGTTCCCAATAATCAGAGGACTGGGATAAAGACTTTTATTGATCTTATTCTCCCGTTGCTACCTTTGGCAAAATGTTGTTAGGAAAGCAACATTTTGGATCTGATCATCAAATCATTGTGCATCTGTCTCATATTATGCATTTTGAACTCTTCCAATTAAGTTTTGAACCCCTGTATAACTGCCTCTCCTGCCTTTCTTCATTAAATACATAGATTCCTGGTTTTGAGCAGTATGGCTGAGAAACTTGGAATATTTCACAGTATTTTAAACAAGCATAGTTTATAAAAATTGATGAGCTTATTACATGATGTAATCTAAAAAGAAAGACTTAATAAAACAGCCTTCTGTTTTCGAAACACAAAACTTAATGTTGACTGAACATTGAATCAAGGAGGAAAATGTCACTATTCCTGCATTTTGTTTTTATTTCTAGCCATATATAACTTTGAAAATATTATTCTTACAGCGATGAAGTCTACTTCTAGCACAGAGCAACTCCTAATGAGAAAGTTTCACTGGCAGATTAGGAAAGCTGTGACATAGCTATTTACATATTGCCAGTAAATATGGTCTTGCACTGTTACCACATTGAGATCTTGTTCCATTGATAAAATTTTATATAGTACTAAATATAATTTTTGTAGTGAAGTAAGTACAATAGCTAGAAAGTGTTTATAGATAGCCTTTAATATCATGCTCTTGAACTGTGCCTGATACTGTATGGTCCTGGTGATAAGAGTAAAGAATTAGGAAAAATGCCAGTGTGGGCACAGTGGAATTCATTATTGCAGTGGGGTTCAAGATCTTGCTGGTGTAATGTTTATGGATACGGTTTATGTGTAACTTAGTGAAACATCTTAAAAGTGCATTGTAGTTTGTATGTGCATAATGCTGTAGCATTATGATATTTTTGTAATATCAATCATGAAAAATGTACTATATCTCACAGGAGAGACCTGACACCACGACTGGTTTTTCTGATAGTCAGGCTGTGTATTTCCATCTTGTCACTGATGTTTGAAAACCTACTGGTTATTGTAGACTTAGGTGATTATATGAACCATGTGGGAACAGGAAACATCTGAAGAGTGTTTTTCTGTTTGTGCTAAACAGAATGAGGATTAATTGAAGTGTACTACCAAGGAAGACTAAACAAGCGTCTGTATCTTTTTTTCATGATTATTTACCTGATGTTGTAGAAGCTCACAGCATCTTTCAAATACACAATGTTCTCTTGGATCATACCATTCCTTTGTTTTGTGGACTTATTTATAAAATAAGCATAAGTAAGCATGTAGGACTTAGTTGTGTTAGTTCCCCGTGCATCTAAGTAGTCTTTGCTCATGAGAAGTGTTTTACAAACGACTTAAGTTTTTTTGCACAGTGGCAAAAATTTCCTTGGCATTTGCACCCTAGCCTCGTGAAAGCTTAGTTAGGAGTTTATGTGCCAATGCACACAGAAAGCCCTCTGATCTTCTGGGTGTCCACCCACGGGTAAATGTAAAGGACGGAGGGGACTGTTGACTTCTGTAGGGCTACTGTGCACTGAAAGCATGCGTGTGGTGCCTCGCTGATCTGAGGTCCACGTTGCAGACTGTGCAGTAATTCACAAAACCTGAGATCTGCTCTGTGTGGTGCTGGCAATGTGTACATTCAAAACAAGAATTCCTACCGGCAGAACAAGCAGCTTCATTTCATTGCCTCTTTGAAATAGACCTAGCAAACTACAAGTGGTCAGCTTCAGAAAGGGCACACCTAAATAGATCCTTGTGTTCAGGGATGGAGACAAACCCCCTCACAGGTGAATCACTCGGGAGAACGACAACAGAAAAGCCCAAGCAGGGATTTTATTGTGACGCAGCCAGACAAACAGCAGTCCCCGACGCTGCTGCCGAGGGCTGCGAGGTGCGATGTGCCGGGCCGCGGTGCTCAGCAGCCCTGTGCTCGGCCCAGGGCTATAATTAGATTAGCAGCCTGCTCAGCAGCGGTGCCAGCCTGCGAGCCTCAGCGAGCATGTGCTGGATTCTGCATGTGCCTCCCGCTTATTGGCGGCCGGGGTTGCTGCCTGCCGGTTTGATAGGTTTCCCCAGTAATCTTTATGCTGCATTACAGACACAGATACAGAGGTACTGCGTGCATGCAACGGGAGAGGTGCTCAGCTTGGAGCGTAACAGAAAGCCCACAGATGAAAGGCACTGGTCTTTGTTGCAAAGCATCAGTACTTAAGGACTGCTAGCTGGGAGCAGAGAGGTCAGTGAAGGAGTTTTACTTGGTGGTAATTACTTTCAGGTCTTTATCTCGCCGGTAAAACAGTCATGCATGAAATGAATACTGTTAATCATGTCATCTGTTTAATTTGATCTTGGTTTCGTTAATATCGTGTATACTCCGGTGGGAGAGCCATCAGATTACAAAACATATCGTTAGAGTGGGTTCAGTTCAAAAATAGAGTGTATTTATATGAGAATATTGCTTTCATTTGAAATTTTGAGCCTGTGCATGAGAGTGATTTTACTGGTTGCCTTTTGTTATGCTAATAGAAATATTTCTTTCATTGGAATGTTTTCTGCCAAGCAATTGAATTAGAGCATTTATAACTATTAGCATATTAAGATAAATCTGTAAATATTGATCAATTTAAAGGACAATTTTGTGAAGTATTCTTTAATATGATCACAGCAATAACTATCTTGATGGTTCTCTTGCAACAAGGTAGAGGGATGAGGAGAATTATGCTATTGTTCTTTCAACAAAGATGCTGGAGCCTTCATGTTTGGGTGGATTCTTTGTTTCATCTACTGGCTTTTATTTTAAGTGGCTTTCAAAATGAAACTGAAGCTATTCAGCCTGGTAGATTTCAATATGTCCTTTGCTTGCACATACATGTATTTTATACGTATTTATTGTTCTCAAAGGCTAAATTTTGGCCCAAAGCCTTGTTTATTGTGAGAACTGCCTTCAGCAGTAGAAAGAAGCAAGATATATATATGCCAATCTTTTAATCTGTAATTCTGAGACTATTACAGTATTTATCATAGCATCATACTCCTTTAAGTTTTTTTCATACTTGACCTACGCATCAATTGATCACAACTTTTCATATCAAAAGCATGCATATTTAATGAGAACAGTCTACAGTGTAAGCTGTTCAGAACAAAAGAAAGCAAGCATAAAGTATTTTAAAAAGTCTCATAATGTAGTCATGACTCATTTGATGAGTTTTGAATATTAAGGCTGACTGGTGAGACTTCAGAGTTAATGCCCTTGTCTGTGTCAGACTCCAGAGCCCACATGAACTTGTATATTAAGTCACCAGTCATCTGGCTGGCTGGCTGCCACCATGCGTCCGAGGTACGAGTAGATTGTCTCAGCCAGGATCAGAAAGGTGTTAGGAACAGGAGCTATTTTGGTATTAGTCTTCATTCTTTCCTCTGCACTTAGCCTTGAAGAGGTTTTTTCTACTGTATAAACCTAAGTAAAATTCAGGTTGTTCCCTTTTAAAGTATGTGGTGGGAAACTGTGTTTTCCTATGAGTAGATATCCTGAGATGTGAGCATTTATTCAGTTACCAACTTTATATGGCAGTGGATACAGCAAAGACACATTCTTTATTTTTTGTGACTAGATATTCAAACAGAAGAGTATTGGGAGGTTTAATCACAGCTGGTACATAACAGTTTGTTTGAAGTTCTGCTGTTGACTAAAACAGTTAACTTGGTATCTATTTTAGTCAAGAGCAAGTTGTTTTTCCATATTCCAGGAGCTGTTTTTGAAGTTGTTTCCTTTTAGGCAGACTTGGGAAATGGCATTTTTGCATTGTGACAGTTAAGCCTGGACAGGGAGGACTCAGGATGTGAAGGCATGTTGTTCTCGAGCTGTTTCATATTCCCTCATTGCCCCAAGTTACTGACCAAAAGTGTTTTAAGATGCTCTAAGCTGATTTATGCCTTCTGCCTTTTTTAACAGAGGCTCACCTTAAGTGATTTATCTATGTTTCTATAACCTTTGCAACAGCATCCCATGAAGGAGTAACTGAAATCAGTGTTAGTAATAATGAAATGTAGAAGGTAAATATCCTCAGCTGAATCACATGTTTACTGTATCCAGACAAGTGGGGTTTCTGAGAGAGGAGAGGCCGATATTTTCTACTCCATGTATTAGGCTATTCTTATTTGTAAGCACCATAAAGTATGTCTGGAAAAATGCTGTAAAAGTTATCATATTTTTGGTGGTGGATACAGGTAATACCACCACCCACTGGAACTGAAATGATGCACCAGCAGCAATTCAGGTGTGGATGTCTGCCTCCAGAAAGAGCTGTGATGAATATGCAAGCATCACAAGAAAACATGACAGTACTGAAACTAGAACTGGTGACACTGTAATTTAACTTTGCAATAGCTTAACAGCAAGGAATATGGTACTTTGTTACTGCTTCATTTTGTTACACCCTCACTTTTCTTCTGGATAAACTAAGAAAACAAACTGAAGCAACAGTTTGTGTGAATTACTCTCTAAAAAGTTGACATCCTTGCTGCTATAAGCATATTTTAACTGTAACCAATGTATTGCTCCAGGAAATTTAACACACTTCAGATTATTGTCAATGAGATTTTGTATTCAAGCTTTGTCAGTGAGTTTCTTGATGTAAAAGTTTTTAATTACTCTTTGGTTAGGAGATGTGTGCATAGCATGTTTGTTATGTGCCTTTGTGAACTGTTCTATGTTGCCCTGTAGTTAAATCTCCAAGTCCTTTGTTATGTGAAAGGGAAACTTTTTTTTCCCCAGTGGGAATACAGTATGTATGTGTATATACATATGGATGGTAAAGACACAAAAGTATGTTGTGAAAATTGAGATCTCAAGTGTTTAATTTATATATGCAGGTAAACATATGTAAATACATACATATTTTCTACCATATAACTCTACTATATGTTTGTGTAGAAAACACTTTCAACATCATACCAGTATTCTCATAATCCAATAGAAATACTCTTGGAAGAGTAATGTTAGAAACGCCAGAATTGGCTGCTGGCTGGAGATGGGATGGATGCAGTAAACTGAGTGGCTGTAATAAACAGTACTGCACTAGCTCTTCCCTATTAAGATATTATGTCCTTTTGCTGCCATGCATATAAGTGAATTTTGCATTACTTAAACCCTTAGCAAGTCTAAAGGGGAAAGATGATACTTAAGGTTAATGCATTTTTTTTGTAGCCTGTTAGCAATGAAAGAGATACTCCAGAAAAAGTCGTGAGGATTTAAAGTATTACCACAGTGTTTATTTTGCAGGATTTGTACTTACATGCCTTACAGTTTTTAAGTCGAGTAGCAGCCAGTGATACATGCATAAAGGTTTATATTTGAATGAGAAAAGTGACATTGTGCCCTAAAGCTCCTTTTTGCTTTTCCTCTGTTTTTGGAACCAACTCCAGTTATTACTTTGCTGATGAAATGACTGTCTGCTTAAATGGCTGAGACATTCGATAGCCCATCTATAAATGCTTATTATAACACTTTGGGAGTTCACAGGAAATCAATAGCCTATTTTCTGTATTTTGTTGAGTGGAGGTCATTTCAGTCTTCAAATCTGAAGACTTTTGGGCTGGGTGGTGTGAAGGTGCAGGATGAGCCCTCTCGGTGGAGATTCCCTCTGCAGGCTTGGCACAGTGTGCATCAGCTTGGGAAGGCCTATTGTTCTGACACTCTTCCCACACTGACGCAGCAGCACTGTTTAATGGGGTCCAAAATGCTCCTTGTATGCAGACAGCTGTTGCTCCAGTTCAGGGACGTGTGTCCTCCCATGGCCCGGGACTGGACACAGGAGAGCCGGTTGCAGGGAATGTCTGCCCTGTCCTGCCTTCCCCTCCTGCAGGACTCTTTGCCTGGCACAAGTTACCCTGGGGACTAATTAGCCATGTGGATTTAGAGACTGCATGAATGAAATATGTCTAGCTTTGGGCAGCTTTGTGTCAGGCATTTGCAATGTTAAGACTAGAGTTGTGTTTTATAGAGCAGGAAGTGAAAGTGGCTCTTTTTTTGCAGTTCTCACAATGGTATGGCAAATTAAAAGCAAAATGGTTATTAATTTTTTTTACACTTAATCTCCTGTTATGATTAATTTAAATTGTTCTTAAATGTATTACCTGCAGTATTAAGTGTGACTTGATAGATTAAATGCAGAATACAGCCAGCAAATAGTAATCCTGGATGCCATTGTCTGCATAATCCTTAAAATGAGATTCCTGTCTTAATTTCACGTTGTCTTTTATGGATGTGCTTCAGCCACCTGTAGATACAAATATTTGCTGCATCTTTCCATGAAGCACCTGGAGCTTCCAGCCCCGATCCTTACTTTGTATATATGTAATTTTTAAACATTAATTGTCCGTTCCATAACAGATGTTATTTGGGTTTGTGCCCTGTTGTGTAGCTGTTGCATGCTTCTGTAGTACACTAATTGAAACAATATTAATACATTGATGATGATCCTATGGCCATCTACTTATTTGGCTGCTTATCTGTTGGGTATTCTGGAATAATTTTGCTGTATCATCCATACCTTCCTGAATGCGTGTAATACAAAACCCCCAATTAATGGCAAAGAAGGATATTGAATTCTTGCTTTTCTTTTAAGAGAGCTTAACATTGTACAAGATGGTAGACTAAACCAAAGGTTATTCTACTTCCTGATTAGGAAGTCTATAGAAACAATGCTGTAACAAAGTAATGCAATGTGTCAGAAGACTTGTACATGTTATTAGTGCTGTTTAACTGGAGAGAAATGTGGATGTCTAGATTTGCTGTGGTATGCACATTTTCACAAGTTTGTGAACATTTGGCTCTTTCATCTATTTAGGGTCCTTTAGAGCCCATGGATACAAGTGGTTTTTTTAAGGTCTGGTTTTGTATACACTGTTACTGAAGGAGAGATGTTAATACGATGTGGTGTGTTGGCCTATAATACAAAAGCACAATATGATACAGTGTCTGTGCCAAAATGTTTCCTGCCTGTATAAGCTAGGCAGAAAAAGGCTGGAGTGGAAAGGAGAAACGGAGACAATAAAGATGAATTATCTTTCATGTGACCACAAACTGAGGTGTTGCAAGGTAGACTGAACAGCCTGTGCTTTAGGATTATAAACCATCACTGCAAATGTTTTTGCAAAGAGTGAAAAATATAAAATCAGTGTAACTATTCCTGTCTTTATAATCTCTTCCAGTACAAACTTCCTAGGGTAAGGATGATTTCCTTCTGTCTCAATGTCATAATTGTCATTGGGTATTTTGGGCATTGCAGTCATCTGGAAGTGAGTGTGCAGCTTTGTATTTCTGCTGTGACATTACAACAGCAGTCTAGTCAGAAGATGTGTGAGGGATGTGATAAATTATATCTCTTCCTCTTTCATTACTGTTACATCAGCCCTACTGTAATCCATGGTTCTGTGCCATGCGGTGTCCTCTATTTTCCTTTATCATACTTTGGAGTGCAGAGGTTGCTATTTTGGCCCCCAGCTCTCCAGGAACTGGGTAAAGTCTGGCAGGGGCCATGCAATTGCTGTAAATTTTCTGTGAAACGCAGGTACCATGGAGGATGCAGCAGAAGAGGACCTCTGAATATGATGATGTCATTATCCTCCAGCATTTTGATGCTTCTTGTTTCTCTTCGCCACCGTTCTCTTCTCTGTGCTGCCACCACCTTTCTAAATTTGTCTGCTCCATTTTCCCATTTAAATCTACTCTTTTTTTCCCCACTTTCTCCAATCCCTTTTTCTGCCCTTCAGTTTCTACCTGTCATTCACCCTTGGGCTCTCTGACATCTTTGCAGCCACCTCCCCCTTCTTGGGAGGTTGATANCTGAACACCTTGCCTGCCCATGGGAAGCAGTAAATTAATTCCTTGGTTTGTTTTCCCTATTTAACTGTACTTATCTCAACCCATGAGTTTTCTAGCTTTTACGCTTCCTAGTCTCTCCAAGTGGCTGCTGACTGGAGTTAAGCCACAACAATATCCAAAAACATCACTTATATAGAGGTGCCCAAGGATGGTACACAGGTGAACAATGTAAGTTCTCTTACCAAAGATGCTTGATTTTTAAAGTTATTATGTATTTATTTGTTGGAGCAAGATGTCCTTGACTCCTGCTTGGAAAGCTCGTTCTGACAAATACAAATCATGCCCCTGACCTTTTCAAGTCTGACATATCTGCTTTTTTTCTCTCAGCCAGTTACCTCTTTACTGAAAGCAAGCATCTCTGTTCATCTTCCTGTCATCTCTAGATGAGGCCTTTCTCGAGTGATTTATGAGCTTTGTTGACCACTTTCTGCAAACAGGGCTCCTTCCTGTCGTGCCTTCATGCAGGTACCTCACACCAGCTGTGTTTCCGTAAGAGCTTGACCCAAGGAGCTGCATCTGCTCCTCCCGCTCTTTGAAGGTGTCTCAGACAGTTGTGGCACATTACTGACCTGAATTTTGACAGCTTCACTGGTGCCTGCAGGGCTTCAAGATGTGTGGGTACTTAACTGCCTTAAAGTCACATTTATTTTGCTCTTCTTCTTTTGCTGGCACTTGGCACGTTTTCTGTACTGGGTGCCTAAAGGATCCTGCCACAGGCTGTCCACTGGGAGGAGTTTTTTCAGACTGCCTTTATTAAATCCTCACAGAAAAACAACCAGGGAGATTATGCTCCTATTCTGTGCTAAAGTATACAGGATTTGCGTTCTTCATCTGTAGTGTGACTTGATGGGGACTATGGTATGTGTAGAAAAACTGGGATGCTTTTTTACTATCAACTCTGATTTTCAGCTCGCTAAAGAGACAGTTTTTGCAAGTATTTTTGCTTTCCTTATGCTACAAAACAACTTATACTTTCATATTTTATTTCATATTTTATTTCATGAAGTACTGAAGCTTAAATTTGCAACTCTGAAGCCTAAATTTGCAACAAAACCATGCCTATAACTAACTCTTAAAACACATCCATTCTTAGAAAACATTACAGATACTAAATCCATCTGGTGTTGAATTACCATTGATTTTTTATAACTACTCTTACTTCTGGCTTTGTGGAAAATAGTCCTGGAAGCATTAGGATCCTACACAGAGCTTTTTTATTTTTCCCCCTGCTTTTCACTAAAATTAATTATGGACTTTTCAGTGTGTATCAATACCTGATTGGGGGGAGCAAAGAACATGGAGCCTTCTCAGTGGTTTTCCATGACAGGACAGGAAGCAAACTGAAATACAGGCAATTCCATTTAAATGTAAGCAAATGCTTTTATACTCTGAGAATGGTTAAATGCTGGCACAGGTTACCCCAAGAGGTGATGAAGTCTTCATCCTTGGAGATTTTCAGAACCCAGCTGAGATGTGGTCCTGGGCAACCTGTTCTAGGTGGCCCTGCTGTCAGCAAGGGCTTGAACTAGACAGGCTCCAGAGGTGCCTTCCAACCTCAGCTGTTCTGTGACTCAGTTGCTAGAAGTCTCCAAACAGCAGGCCAAGTAGGCCATGCAACTCTAGGCAAGTTATTTATACACATATTAATTCTGCAATCCAAACATTTTATAGCTGGTGTGAGTGCACAAAGGTATAGGTATGTACACCTACCTATTTCTGTCTCCAGTGTAAACATACTTGAAAACTAGCACAAGCTAGAGAATATCAGAGATGGAAAAGAGAGGAGTAGAATGTTTTAAGATGTATTTTTAAACATATGTAGATATTATTACATACATTACATACATACATTTCATACAGGCCACACGTGCTTTATGCAGTCATTGAGGTTTTTTTTCCCTTCCCCATAAATATGCTACATCTGTATGGTAAAAAAAAAGCTGAATAAAATTGCTTTAAAGAAAGCTTTATTTTTGTTAGATGATTTCTCTTGGGCACTACTTATACATAATTGTATCTTTGTATTTTTACACTGAGTGTAAGTGGGGACAAATCATCCAGGAGGAGATCTGGAGGAGGGAAAGCAGAGAGCAAAAGGCTCTGGGGAGGTTCACCCTCAGCTAGACTCCTCTTTCTCAAAAAGGTAGCTCCAAATAAAGCAGTAAACACATAAAAACTGGCCTGAGTTTATGTATCTATATAGAGTACTTAATACTTTGGATTTTTTCAAATACGTTTTGGAGTCCTACATGTGCATAATTACAGCTTTGCTGGTATTCAGCCCTATTTCTGCAGCCCACAGCTGTGTGTGGCTGTCTTATGGCGTTCTTGAAAACTAGACAGCTGGACAAGGCTGACTGCTAAAATTACACGTAGTCTCTTGGAATATAGGTGATCCTGGGGGGTTGTGTTGGAGGAAGCTGCCTGTGAGCATCCTTTGTAGCGTGAATTGGATACTTTGTGGGGAAAAGGAGACACTTGCACAGCTCTTCATCATGTCCCTTCAAAGCCATGAATCTTGCCATATAGCATTAACACATTTTCTTTCTCCTTTTCAACCCACATTAAAGTCAATTTTCCCCTTCTTTAAATAATGACCGTTAGGTTTTTTGGGGTGGAAGAGATTTTATTTGTTTATATTTTGGCCAAGATAAGTGACAAAGCATTCAGACTTGAGGTTTTATATATAAAGTTGATAGAAACATTATCTTTCTTTCCATAAGCATTTGGATTTTTATTTGTTTAAGTAAATGGCAATGCCAAGTTCTCTCTTCCAACTCTTCATGATCAAATATGGTGTGGGGTTTAGTTTTTCCTGCTTGTTCATACGTCTTGAAATAACTTCTTCGAAATGCACTTGCAAAAATAACAACAGTAGTAATAAAATCTGTTTTGAAGATGAAAGAAACCAAACTCTAGTTCTGAGAGCTAGCTTAGCTCCATGTTTAACACACCAGCTTCTGTCACAGCCTCCAGAAAGTTTGGAACTTTTTTTTTGCTGTTTAATTTTCGGAAATTAATCTGATAAACTCTTTATCCTTATGAACTGTACCATTCATTTTAGTTTAGCAGTTATGCCTTTTACACTTGAATAGATTACTTTTTGGGTCAGTGCAGTTGTCTTTTGAAAATCATTTAGAGGTAACCACTGGTAGTGAAGTTGTCTTGTCAGGTATCACAAAAATGCAGGAAGAATGAATGGGTTTGCACTGACAGCTCCAGTCTCCCTTCCCTGCTCTTCTTTGCCTCCTTGCCTGTGTGTTTTTAATCATCCCTTCCTCTCTGTGACCCCCAGCCCCTTTTCTTTCCAAATCTATAATGCTCATGTTTGCTGTGATTTTCAGTTTCAAGGGCTGTTAGGCCATCTGAAGCAAGAAAAAGTCCTGTTCATATTTTAAAGCGTCAAACTTGCTTTTCATGATATATCTGGAAATGTTCACATGTCTGATTGTGACATTCTTCAGTAAAAGTGGGACCTGCCTGTAATTGAAGCTGCCCTGCTAGTCAGAGGTCAGCTTGATGCTGCCAGCAGTGAGTGAGCACAGGCGGTCAGCAGTGTGACTGTTGCTTTCTTGCATGGTTCTGCCCTTCCAAACTCCACAGGGAAGAGACAATGGAATTGCCAGAAGTTCCTGTTCAGCTACTTGGAGCATTTACATGGTGTTCCCTGAGGAAGAGTTTACTTGGAGTTTACTGGGTTTACTTTAGGAACTTGTATCTGACCTTCAAAAAGGGGTTAGCAAGAGCGCCTTCAGCATTTACCAGGGTGTGAGTTTCCTGCTTTTCCTCACAGCTGGAAAGGAGTTTTCATTAAGTGCGAAGGTGTTGGATGAGCTCTGATTTTAGGACGTATCTTCCTGAAGCCTGCCAGTTTGAGGATTCTGTCCCACCAGGCCCATTGGTGATGAAACAACTGCAAGTTTGACCAAGGTAGACATGAACCGGGGGTTTTTATGTAGAGCACTATGACAGAGGTGTGACTTCTTGAGATTGTTGCAGTGTTTGGTTTCTTTCAGCCAGAGGTACCAATCAAAATATGACTCTGTAGCTTGCAGTACTGCATCAGTGCCCTTGCTCTGCTGTGGAAAAATTTGGAAGCTCTGAGTGTTTTTGTAAAGAGGAGAGAACTCCAGCTATGGTGATGTCTTCGGGGGCTCCATTTGAGTTTTGTTTTCAAAACGAAATTGTTCATTTCATTTAGAAAATAAGTCGCTAAGACTAAGAAACAGGTGGATGAGGTTAATTTTTACTACTGGTTTATTTCAATTTTTTACACTTGTGGGAGAAGTCAGGTGGCCCAGTTACTAATGCAGAACTGATACAACCTCAAAAAAATAATTGCATTTCTCCTTCTCAAAGAGAAAAACCATACTAAGTGTAGTTCTGTTTCAGTCCCCATTGATTTTAGCATAGTTTTTGGAATCCAGGGAGATTTCCTTATTTCACATAAGCTGTCACCTGAGGTGATTTGTAGTTCTTTAAATGTACTCTCCCTTGAAACTGAAGTCCTTAAATAGTCTATGTAAGTTTTGAATACTTGTGTTGCCTTTGATATAGTTAGATTAAAAGTTTTATTTCTGCATAGATGCGGGGTTTGTCCATATAATTTTTAAGTACATGAAAATAGGGTTAGCATTAATCTCCTGCTCAGCTGGAATCGTTAATTTGCTTTCAGAGCCTTTTAAACCCCTGAAGTGTCCCAATATTTCTTGTCAATAAAGGTCACTTAACCTGTGTAGGACATGCAATTTCTGTCAAGTTAGTCTACTGAGTGCCTTGCACCTTAAGGGGCCTTTGTGATGATCTTTCCAGACAAAGCAGCACTTAAACCACTTTCATAATTTCTCCATGAGGTAAAAATTCTGCAATCCACTTGAATCAGAAGTATCTTTTTCTTCCTGTCTTCAACATGTTAATCTTTTATAATAATCATTGTAATTATAATGAAAAATGGAGATGTAGACAAAAGCAGTTATCACCACATACCATACCAGTGGAATAAAAACAGACCCAGCCTTTCTACCCCTATTTTATTTCTTCCAAGGCCCTTACAAGCAGGGAAAGCCCATATCTTGAAGATTTTCCCAGTGTAGCATGTCTGAGATGCGGCTTCTCTGTCTGCCCATGCTATGAAATCTGCCATCCATGTGTTTTATCCTACTACTGAAGTACTCCGTTGTCACTTTCCTAGCCTGGATGAAAGCAGCCTTGTCCCACTTACATCAGTTCTGAATATTGCTTGAAAGAGCATTCCCCTAAGCTTGTGGCTTTGATCATATCATCTGTCTTTACATGTTTTGTTGGTTCCTTCTTCTCTGTTGTACCCAATATCGAAACTCTTGGTCTATATCCTAATATTATCTGTCATCTTCCATTTATTACCAAACTTTTTAGTTTCTTGTCTCCATAATGCCATCCTAAGTCACCTCGTCATTACACTTTCAAACGGTAGTCTTTGTGCTTTGTTTTACATCCTTTCCACCTGGGAAGAGCTAATACTGTTTAAATGAATTCAGTGTGCTCCACTGTGTTATGGTCTTCTTTTAATTTACCTAGTATCACCAGGCAATCTTGCAAAATGAGTATTAGTAACATTTCAATTAAGACCTAGAAAAAGATCTTATCAGAAGGACCTGTGTTTGTGTTTGCATTGCATCTGCAGAACCATATCTGCTAGGAAGAGTTTGCTGTGCAGATGATCGGCAAAGGCTTGTAATGCAACAGAAACTTGCTGTGGTGTCACTGATTACAGAGAACAGATCTAGTCTTGTGGCATTTCTAGGTGAATGGATTTGTCTGCAGTGAGAAATACCATCAGTTACAAAAGCAAATTGTCCTGGGAAGAAAGATAAAGTATGATGTTAATACAAGATAAAGGAAATTCTAAAGAATAATGAACCAAAATACAACTTGTTATGGAGCTATTTGGTATTGAAGGTACTAAACAAACTCAGTGTTTTCTGGAGCTTCCTGAAATGATTTGTGCATGTCTGGTGGCTGTGGGAGCAAAGGGAGACATGTCGTTTTGGAAGACTTGGGGGTTGCATTGTGGCCTGGCAGAGGGGATGCAATCTACTTTCAGGAGCCAGGAATTGCAGTAGTTATTGCCCTTCTCTTCCACTGACTATGTACAAAATGAGAGGAACATGGTCAAATCCAAGTCATGGTTCCAAGCATTAATTAACTCTCTTTAATACCGTTCTGGAAAACCAGTGGGGGTTTTATTGTTGTCCTTTCAGGTTTGGTGGTGGGGTTTTTTAAAAGATGCCTGAAAGTCTTAAGGCCAGTTTTGTTTGCCAGGTTGTTCAAAACTGTGCTGCATGCACTGGCTCCCAATGGAGGCAATTGGCAATGCCACTGTGAGGTCACTGTTAACAAAAAGAGAACAACAACCAAAGGAAAAAAAAAAAAGCCACCACCAAAGAACCCATAACCAAACCTATTTATTGAGACCTTTACCTCTGTTTCCAGTGTTCACATAAAAACACCTGGAAGTGCAGAGTGATTAAAATCACTGAAGCACTGTTGAAAAAAATCAAAAAAACTTCAGAACATTTACTGCTATTAGATGTTTAGGAGCGGTTTGCAAACAGTGCCTTTCTTAAGCATTAGGAAAGTATTATTTGGTTTTGTTATTCTGAGAATTACAAGCGTAAATAATGTAACAGCTCCCTTGGAGGTGCCAAGTGAGTTGCTTGTGAAATATCATTACAGAGATCCACTTGGTAGCACCACACTTTCATAAGTGGAAGTCACTGGTGATAAATTAGGGCAGATAAGTTTTCAAATAGTACTGGGTACTAGTTTAAAGGAGGGAGTGAACAGAGTAAAATCAGGGAATTTCCCGGTTTAAGGATTGAAGTAAGTACAGGAAACAAGATGCACCTTGAAATTCAAATGGACTCTGAGCCTTTCTCTGTCTTATAAATGTGGTGGCCTATTTCTTTTGGTTTTACCATGCGGCAACATTTTGTTGAAGTTATTTTAGTGTAAAGGTAAAACGTGAGAGAAGTTCACAGTTGCCATTAAGAATCACAGAAAATGAACAAAACCACTGGGGCTGGGCAATTCCCAGCTCTGGCCTGGACTGCAGTGGGGGAAGGTGGAACAAGCAGGGGTCCCTGAATGGCCCCTCACCCTGGGACCTCCAGAGTGGAATCCCCTTGACGGAGCTGAGCCATTCCTGTTGCCACAGTGCCATTGCTGTCAGTGAAGAGAAATTGGGAGGTGTGGGTCTGGCTTCTCCAACCAGCTTGAGTGGTGGAGGTGATCCTTCTCTGCCAGCTGTTGGAAGGAACAGGATGCACGGCTTTTATGTGGCTGCAGTTTGTTGGCTGCATTGCTGTACTTGGAAAGCTGTTTCTGAACCTAACTCCTGTACTGTTACAAATGGTTTAATTTCCAGCATAAATCTTTACTTTTAGTTAGCAGTGTTTCCTATACTGCTAATGTCAAACTTGTTGCACCGCAGTGTTCGTTTTTCCCTCCATATGTACTCTTCTGTGGAGTGAAGCATTTTTAAAAAATAAAATGCTTTTCCCAGCATGGTTTGTATAGACTGTATGCATCCAGTGCCAGTTTACAGAAGAGTGGTGGAAGAATCTTTTTTCCACATGAAAGTTTGTGTATCCTCTCATACATATATCTGTATCTATCTATAGATTAAGTTTTAAAATCTGAAAACATTTGGCATGACAATGGTGTGTGATCACAAAGGCCAAAAGTTTTGTGCAATTTGACCAGTGCTTCCCACCGGAACTGATAACAGGTGTGGGACTTGCCTGTAATGGTCACTGCCTATACATTTAACGGCTTGGGAAGAAACCTGGTTCCTACCACAGGAGGGCAAGTTCAGAGACAGCTTTTCAATCTCATTTGCTTTTTAAGGCAGTCGTGGTTTGTATGTGTGTGGTAACTGAGGAAAGAGTGTAGCTGGCATCTTCACAATTAAAAATCATCTCATTGCCAGCACATGGGAGCTTTGCTGTGCCTCTCTTTGGTTCTGGGGGTTTTGTGTAAGAAAGCAGCAGCTGGGAGTGAGTTTGAAAGATGAGGAGGGACACACTGCTGTTGGGGCTGGGGCCATCCTGGGGCTGAGCTGATGTGTTCCTCATGTACCTGTCTGCGTGTTGAGAGGTGGGTGTGCTGGTCCATTGACTGAAATCTCTTAAGGTTTGATAGTAGTTGCTAAGCAACTGCAAAACACTTCAACATGGAATTTTTTTCCTTACCCGTGGACTGTTTTTGCAGTGGAGGAGAGGGGGAGTGAGGAGCACTCTGGGGTGGCTGCCCAGAAGCCCCTCTCCTTCATTCCACATGTCACAGCCAAGGTGATGGAGAAGGACTTAGGCTTGTACTGTGCTCCCCTTGCAAATTCACTCTTTCACACTGTTACAGCAGTTTCATTTTTTTGCCATGTACTTAGATACTGCTCCAGACAAGAGAAGATACTGTATTAAAAACATTCCTCTGACAAGCAGCAAAATTTTCCAGTAAAACTTAGGTATTTTAAGGAAGGCAGTTGTGCAGCAAAGGGACATAACATGAGAGGTCTGATGATGATGTTGATCCAGAATTGCTCTCCACCCTCCAAGGACAGGTATGCTCTCAGCACAGTCATCATTGAAAATAAATTTTGCACCACCCCATCAGTTGACACACTCTAAAAACAACCAGGTGTGTGAATTGTTTTAGCAGTTGGCATCTCATCTATTAAGTCATAAGTTCATAAGTTGCTATTTCAAATTATTTCCTATAAATGATGTCTTACATGTAGGGATTATGTTCAAGTGATTGCAGCTTGAAATTGGCTGGTGTCTCATGCATTTTTATCACTAAAATACAATGTCCTTGTTGGCAGTAGCTTAGTTTTGGTATTTGATTTGTTTTCAAGCACCTTACTTTTACAAGTCATGTATTGTTTTTTGGCAGGCAGCTGCTTGGCATTCAGAGCCACTCGTTCGCAGTAACAGTTGTTGGTTCTGATACTTATTGGTTTTTCTTTCCAATTAAGATGCAGCTGTTATGACTTCTGGAGCAAGGGAAGATTATTTTATTTAATGATGGAAATGGGAGAATCCTAAAGTAAGGATCTGTCCTTCAAAACAGCTGGGAAAAGACCAGGTTGTGAGGCCTCAGTGTTTAGTGAGAAGTGCCCTGGGCTGTGATTTTTGTGACAAACTGAGTAAAAAGATCTGGTGTTTCTTTTCTCATGTAAATGGAAGGGAATTAATGATTCGGAGAAGATTATCCTAAAGGATTTTTCACACTGCATCTTTTACAACATAATAGGAGAATGTGCAATTGCTAATGCCTTTGAACTTGTTTGCGTTTTTTGGGGTTTTTTGTGACATTTGGAGCACTTGCAGATATAACACTTCTGTACTTTTTAGGGAGTAAAAATAAGATTGTGATATTTTTAACTTTTTTGCCCAGGTATGTGTTCAGTGCTGTATATGGAAAATCCCTGAGCCACCTTTTGTTATAGTTATAGCCTAAAAGCTGTAATCAGCAGAAGAGAAAGCCACACACACAAATCATTGCAGTGTATTGCAGACTGGACAATTCTGTTAAACAGGCCATTTGAAATTAGGAAGTCAAGCAGGCTGAAGGTGGACAATGATTTCAGCTTTATGTGTAATTTCACTTTGGTGGCTCATTCATGCGTATTTGTTTTTTGAAAATATTGTAGTACGCTCTTTCCCCACACTCCACCCATACAGCAGAAAGTCACTCATACCTAAGTAAGTCCATCCACACCGGAAATTACAGGAGTTGAACTGTTGCACTGTATATACGTACTTAGATTGTGTGTATGTATATATGTATATATGCCACTACACACATACGTATAGCATATTTTGACTGTTGTTCTCCTTATATCTTCCAGATGTGACTTTTTGGAAAGCTGGAGGTGGAGTGGGACGGGAATCCCGTGATACTCTGTCCTTTACTGTTGTTTCATGGGGCAAAGGAAGGCAAGGAGCAATTGAGAGTTCTTGTAAGTCTTCTTGGAAGATTTGCATAGTGTCTTTGGACACTGTTTCTTCCTTTTCCTCCAGCTTTCTGAAAGGAATATAAATTATAGCAAGCAGTGGATTAATCAAATATGCTTAGGCATTACCTCTCAACTATAAAAGGCAGTATCATCTAGAAGAATAAAAACTAGTCAGCCAGATGAAAAGTAGGAAAGTTGGATATTTGATATATACTCACACTAATAAAGGGAGTAAACGTTCCTATTAATTTTCATAACAAAAGTATATCTGACTTGATGACTAATTGAACTGAGAGATCAACTTAGAATGTCAGTGCTATTGGCAAGTGATATTGTGAACCAATACATCAAGCGCTTACTGACACAACCATAAACCAATAACTTTTATTTTCCTCTTTCATTTCAACACAAGAGTAAGATGTAAGTCCATATAAGCTCAGTATTTTTTTGACTTTTCTTTTTATAAACAGCAAGATCACAGGAACGCCCCAAGGAGGTTGTTACTGCAGGCTTATGATACCAAAAATATACAATTAGATACTGTCTCTTAATAGAAAATATCCAAAAACAAGTCTTCAAGATTTTAATTCTTGATGCTGTTTGAATAAAGACCATTGCATGAAAACTTGCTGGATGGATGTAGCTCCACTACAGGGATCCTGTAGTGGCCCTTGTTGGTGGGGGTTGGCTGTACAGAGAGCATTTATTCTCGGAGTGATGGTTTTCTTTTGGAGATACAGAGAAACCCATGTGTTTAACAAATTTGTGTGAATGTAGGACAGATACACTGGTTGGTGTGGATGGGATGACCATGAAGATGATGTCTTTTGAACACTGAACTTTACGTGAGAATGTTTTTAAAACTTGAGTATTCTCAGTTTGAAGATTGTCTGATCAAGGACGGCAGGTTGACTTTTAGGGCACCCAGTGCCATTTAACATGTCTCAGGGTATCAGAGACAGCATGTTGGGCAGGATCCTGGTGTGTGAGAAGCTCTGAGAGTGAGATGTCACTGTGTTTTAAATAGTGCTGTGACAAGGAAAGAATGTCTTCTGTTTGTGAGCAGTCTGCAAAAGTAAAACCAGAGGTGAAGTGTTAGAACTTTATATACCTGGGAACTGAAACTGCAACTACCCTTAGCAAGTCCTAAGAGGTGATTTTTTTGCTAGTGGTGGTGGTTCTATTTCTGTTATTTATTCCTGCATGGTAAACAAAACAAATTCTCGACAATATTTTAAAAAGGTGTAGGAATAGCACAAATAATCATAATTAGTTAAAATAACGAAATATAAACAAAGGAAAAAGTCCAATAAAACCCCAACCCCCCAAAACTGAAAAAGCAAGAGTTTTTGTAACTTGCTTGGTCACTAACTTGATTATAGTGGCTGTATAAAAAGTGGTCCATTTTGGTAGTACATTATGTTACCATGGTAACATTGACATACTAATTTAGAAACCCTTCAGGCTAGCTTTGAGAACACGAACATTGCACTAGTATACCAAAACATGAAAAGCCGTATTGTGAAAGTAACTGCTAAATGTTTAGGATGAGCCCTCTAGATACACGTGGACTTCCCCCCACTCCCCTGGATTTCTATTAGGATCCACATTGGGTTATACTGTTAAAAATATCTGAACCGGATTTGTCTTAATGGTTTTACAGTGTTTCTTATTAAATCCTTTTGTTTTCTTCTTGGAATTGGACCTTGGGGTCCCGTTGTGAAGGCCATGTTAGGTGCAGCTCCTTAGTCCTCCAGCTGCAGGGGGCTGTTATTAGGGGTACTTTCTTCATTCTCCTGGTGCATGGACTGTAAATTGCACTTCGAGTCCTAGGTGTTAACAAGTCGTGCATCATCTTACTTGTATGTGGTCACAGATTTTTTCCTGGGGCATTGAATTGCGTCAACTGGACCAGTGAATTTACTACCATTTGATTTCTACATATTTGGAAAAGAATAGTTCTGTTGAAGTGCTGTGTAACTAGTACGATGATACTCACTTTACAATCAACCAAAAAAAGTTGCCAGAAGTAGGGAGCATGCCTGTTACACTTCCTGTCGTGGGCAACTTCCTATGCGGTAGAGAAATTTGTAGGCTCAATTTCTTGAACCTGTTCTCGTAACACCCTCAAAGGCTGCCCTGAGCCCTTGTTTCTGGCCGAGGCTGGCAAAAACTGGAGTTGTGTGGGATTAGCAAGGCCTGAATATGCCTGGGGTGCTGCTAAATTATGGTCTTCTTCATTACAGGGGATTTTTGGCAACAATTCTTCAGTCACAGTAGAAAGTAACGTTTTTTTTCTTCACATTAATATGTACATACACACAACTGGATTTGTCACTTCTTTACCTAACTCAGTTAAGTTAAACAAAACTAATTTTAGCATGGGAAATAAGCATTATTTATTAGATGTCGGTTAAACTGATTCTGCAGTCTCACTAAAGAAGACTTTTGCCTGAAAATAAGTGACAAAAAGATTGAAATATCAAGAAATGCAGTTAAAACAGAGTTGACCAAACAGTAATCTCCTTTAGCAAGTCTGTTTTGTAGCAACTTGGTGTACTTCTTGTTTCATGATAATTTCTTAAATCGTTTTTTGGGAGTGAAGGTAGGTTTTAATCTTAATTTTTAAGTGGTACTAAATTGACAGATCTGGAAATCAACAGGCAGGGTTAGGTTGTAACACCAGCTTGGGCAAAATGAGGATGTTCTAGATTCTGAGCTTTCATTAATAAAAAGGAAAAAAGTAAAAGGCATTTTGAGCCCTTCTGGTCACAAGGATTACTGTTAAATCTGTGAGCAGAATGCAGCTGACAGATTCTCAGGTGTCTCTGTACTACGGCGATGGTTCATGTGCCATACCAGCCCAAGAGGGTGTTGACTCTGAAGCAGAACAACTTGAGGCTGTGTCTGAGGGCTGCTGTATCTTCTCATCTGATCATGCAGTGAGTGCTCCTGTGTGCAGGGCTCCTCTGCAGCTTGAGGGGAGAAACACCCCAAACCAAAACAAGGTGGTGCTGCGTTCTTGCCAAGATTTCAGGCTTTCCCATCATGATTAATGCTGTGCAGGTTTGAATTTATAAGGAGTAACCAGTGCTGTGAACAGGGCATGTCATGTGCGTTAACCAAAGTAGTTGAAGTTGAGATTTTTAAAGAAAAGCTGAACTAAGCTAAAGGAAATCATGCATGTTTCTCACAGTTATAAATCTACTCACAATTGAGCCAGGCTAAAAATTATGCCTTTCTTCCCGGTCTTCCCTACCTCCTTTTGAGGAGATGACATTATTTTTATCCTGGATCACTTCTTTGTCTTGATTTTCCTGCCCCTCTACAAGCAGCTGCACCAGTGTAACCCAAGGGTTTTTCAGAGGAGAGAGAAAGGTCTTGCTGCCACATGAGAGGCAGGCAAAGCCATGTTCCAGTGGAGTACAGATCCCAGCAGCCTTATTCAATTGCTGAGGGTGCCTGCAGCCATCCATCCTTATCACCAAGCCTCTTCTCTTGTCAGCCTGACCCTGCCCAGACACAGAGTCTTCAGCATCCTGGTGATGTGCTGCTGGGCCAAAATGGCCTCATTTTAGGTCAGAGAGGTAACTTACCAGTGCTGGAACAGTACCTAAGGAAGGTGGTCTCAGACTGGGATGGGCTTCTGGCCACATCTCAGGGTGAGGTTGGGGTACACATCCGTGGGACCCTTCCAAGGACACTGGTGCTGGACAGAGCACTGGTGGGGATGGAGTGGGTGGGAACCCAGCCTCCTCTCATCAGCATGGTCAAAGGTGGACCATGTCTTAAGGCTGAGTTTGCATGCTGGGTGGAGAGTGCAAGCTGGAGCTGCTGAGACCACAGCTGTGCGTTCCAGCCTGGCTCTGCTCCCCCTTCCCCTGCAGCCTCCTGGCCCAGCCAGAGGCCATGGCGTGGGGGAGCACGTGGCAGCTCGTGCTGCTGAGTTATCCCAGCTGTGCTTCAGCTGCTCCCTTTCCCCTGCAAGAGTAAATAAATATTTAGAGATTGAATTACATTATCTAGCAAGAACAATTTCCTTTTTTCATGTGCTTTGCTCCTTAGAGCTCACTAGCAGCAGCAATGACATTGGGGAATTATCTAGAGACAAAAAAAATTGTAAGTCTGTCTGGATTTACCTACTAAAAATACATTTTGACTCCAGTCATTTAGTTTCAGAATTTGTGTCCTGCCTGAGCACTCTGTTTAGTTTGTCCAGTTCCATATCCCTTTGCTACTAAATATTTTTTCTGGATGTCTGAGAGGCTTTTCTCATCTCCAGTTGC
Organism: Oxylabes madagascariensis; assembly: GCA_013400675.1. Taxonomy (NCBI): domain Eukaryota; kingdom Metazoa; phylum Chordata; class Aves; order Passeriformes; family Timaliidae; genus Oxylabes; species Oxylabes madagascariensis. The sequence goes on along the minus strand of VYZR01055999.1, from coordinate 112,924 downwards.
TAAAGAATCAGCATCCTATAATTTTTTGAACTTGAAATAGATTAGGGTGATTTTTTTTTAACCATAATCTAACTGATTTCAGAGGGCTTCGTGGGGGAGGACAGAGGACAGTGGTGGTGGTTTCCTTCTTTTTTTATTTCTGTGTTGAGTATTGGGTTTGGTTTGGGGTTTTTTTGTTTAGGTTGTGTTTTTTGTTTGGGAGGGGTTTGGGTTTTGGAGGGTTACTTACTTTGTTTGTTTGTCTTGTTCTGTTTTCTCTAAATGTACTATTTGCCTGCTTTCCAGATGAAGAGACTAATGCAGGGAGGCAAAGCCGAATCCCTCCAACAGCAGCAGCCACCCGCTGCCATGCTGCGGTACAGAATGTGAAAGCAGCGGCTGTTTTGTTTCTTTCCACACCCCAAATCCAAACACCCACTTCCAGCATCCTGATGTAGGCTGTTGGTGGGCCAGTTTCACCTTCCTTTGCCTGGAAGGAAGACATGGTTGCATTACCACCCGGCTCTTGGGCAGTCCCTTCTCACAAAGGTGAGGTGCTCTTACCCACAGCACCTGTGCCAGTGTCCTGTTTGACACTTAAATTTTGTGCTAGAGCAGTACAGACTGGTTGGATTTATGGGAGAGTGTTCCAAGCTTCTTTTCCAAGCACGTTGTATGGATTTGTTGTTGTTGTTATTGTTGTTGTTGTATGCTCTTTTTCAAAAGCTGCATGTTTCGTCCTCGCTCCAGGGTTACTTTTTGTTTGGTTTATCCTACCTTCCCTGAATACCTTAGAAGTTGTTACGTCTTTGTGCACTCAGCAATGCTCCCCATCAGGAAAGAGGTGGCTTGCAGGGCTGGTCATTCAATTTTTGTTCCCAGTTCCAAGCTTTTATTTGCCTGTATGTTAATATTTGCCATGCCTGATGAGACTGGGCTTTGCTCCTGGCATCAGTGACACAAGTCACATGTTTTCTCATAGTCTGGCTAAGGGATAGACAGACAACAGAGCTGTTGTCACAACTGGAATTAACAAGCCATATGGTCCCTACATCACCTTTCTTTTTGATATTTGTCTGCTGCAGAAAAATTTTTGAAAACAGTTACCCATTTCCAAACTTAAGTCTTCAATACAAACTGTTTCTTTTTCTTCCCCAGCTTCCTGCGTTTTGTTTGCAGAGGCACTGTTCTCACTAGCAAATAAAAAAACTCCTCTGTTGCTAAAAATAACCTAACCATAACTCTGTAAATTATTTTCTGCAATTTCTTACTTTTTAAGCAGCAATGTTATTTAGTATTCCCAGTAGGTGGGCATCTCTGTCATGTCTGTTTTTCTCTAATACAGCAATATAATCTCTGATCCATGGGTCTGTTACTGATGTCTTCTCCTCAGTTTGCAGCTTCCCACTGCTGTATTAAAGAAGTCAGTCTAAGCTTATATAACTTTAATTCTGGGTTGTCGGGGGTTTTTTTCCTTCAAAATAGGTTCTATTTAATTTCTGCCAGTATTTTAGGACTTCCAGTCAAAATTACTTCAGCAAAATAATCTGATGGGGAATGTGATAAAGGAGGATTTATCTGTGCATTTCTTCAGAAACTTTGCCCTGCTTTGTCTCTCCAAAAGGCTTCATTTTTGTCCTTTCTAAACTAAACTGGTCATATGAAGAGGATTCAGATGCTGTATGAATGACATTGGAATTATGAAGAGCTGAAAATACATGTCTGGACAAATATTCAAAGTTCAAAAGAACCTAAAGAAGTCAGAAATGTAAAATAAAATGCAAAACTGCAATTAACAAATGAAACTACTGCATGTTGTGGAGAGACTTCAAAAAGGGTAATGCCGTAAAATACTTGGGCATAATCCCAGGAAGGGTCTGAAATGCAGTGGGAGGGAGCCTCACAATGGTTGGCCATATAAAGATGCCCAACTGCAGGGTGGAGTTGTGGCCCTGAAGGTTTGATTCTGACCCCACTGAAGTTGGATCCTTGTTGATGTTGGCTGGCATTGCAAAAAACTTTGTTTCTCCTGTGTGGACACCTCATCTAGGCAGTCAGTTGTAGATGCTTTATACCTTGGGGGTTATTGTCAACATTATTTGAAGTATTGCAGGAAAGAAAAGCACAAATGTGAGAAATAAAATTGAGAGCAAAATAAAACTGAAGTACAAAAGAAAATTTCAATATACGTGATGTAACAAGAATCAGGAATTATCAGAGAAAAACTTAAAAGTACTCATTTTTTAGATGCATATATCCAGAGAATGGTCTGCTACAGAAACTGGGAAAAGGTTCTGCCACCTGTGGTTTCTAGTTCTAGATCTTTCAAGCCATTAGCTAAGAGATGGTAGAGAATAATCTTCAATTGGCAGGATTGGAGAAAGCATCCGTCCCTTTTCCTAGTGTCTATAATTCCTAATTGCTTGTTAGTCTTTTAGATGTGTAAAAGTTATAAGAACAATGCCTGTCTCTGATTCTTCTGCAAATCTCCCACCAGTGAAAAAAAAATTGTACCATGTGAATGAACTTTGCTGTTTCTCTAAAAGCCTATTAACTAAATTAGGCAATATTAACTTTACTACTGTGATAGATATGCTTTCTGTTGTCATTACAGAGATGATACGGACTTTTCTTCCCTTTATAATTTCATTTTCAGCTCTTTCATGTGACCTATCTCCATCTATATAGAATGTGGGGGTTTTATTCCCCCAAGTTGGATCTATTCTTGCACATCTCCTTGTCCTGTTCCTTAAAATTGAGAATCAAATAATCGTTTAGATTATTCCAAGTTCAAGTGTAACTTAGTTACAAGTTCAAGTAACTTAGTTACACCAAGTTCAACCTTTAACCCAGCACTACTTAGGCCACCATTAAATCATGTCCCTAAGCACCACATCTCCACGTTTTACATACCTCCACTCAGCCCTTTCCATGGACAGCCTGTTTCAGGGCTTTTCACAAATTTTTTTTTCTTAGTATCCAATCTTGACCTTCAATGGCACAACTTGGGGCCATTTGCTCTTGTCCTATTGCTTGTTGTCTGGGAAAAGAGACTGACCCCACCTCACTACGAGATCCTTTCAGGAGGTTATAGAGAGCAAATAAGGTCTCTCCTTAGCCTCCTTTTCTTCAGGTCAAACAATCCCAGCTCCCTCAGCTGCTCCTCATAGTACTTGTGCTCCAGACCCTTCACCAGCTCCTTTGCCCTTCTCTGGACTTGCTCCAACATGCAGATGCAAAACATGTCAATGTCTTTCTTGTAGTGAAGGGCCCAAAACTGGTCACAGGATTCGAAATTCAGCCTCACTAGTGCCAAGTAAAGATCACTGCTCTAGTCTTGCTGACCACACTATTCCATCCTCTGGGTAAAATATCACTAACCCATGCATTTATCCAAAACTCATTAAAACAATGTTCCTCCTCCTACTAGAGCGTGTCCAGATTAGTTTTCCCCTTTGGGAATCTTTTGCAATGCCCAGTGACAAGCTTGGCTGCTTTATTTGCTGGTGAGTATTCAGTAGGTGTTGCTTCTCTGGTTGATCCCTCTGTTAATCTTTGTAAGCCTATAGCCAGTGGGCAAAGTTCCTTGCAGGTTACCTTCCTTTGGACTGCCCATGCTGCCTGTGCTTGAGGATGTCCACGGGGGCGTATTGCAGTTTTGAACCAGTAGGATAAGAGTTAGGGGCAAGCTAAAATAAATACCTTGTATTGCTGTCCATTAAGCTTTTCCCCTCTGGATTCACATGTAGTTAAACACCACAGTTGTGCAGAAACCATTCTTCTGTATAAACAGTTGTTGTGTTGTGCAAAGTGTATAGTCGTTTTCTTTTTTTTTTTTTTAGAACTACAGGAGAATAAACACAAATGTTGAGTCCAACAACTAGAAAGCAGTTTGAGTAGGTGTTGTTACAAAGGTGCAGTTGGAGCTTGCCCTGTCTCCTGCTCCAACCCTCCAGTGAATAGCAGACCCCAAGGGAAGAGAGTTGGGGCTTTGTCCCTTTCACCTTCCACTACCATGGGACCTGGCTACATTTCCCACCTTCCTGCAGCAAGCAGCTACTTCCTCAGGGAGTTTTACTCTCTTGAACGTGGCGGGGCTGGCTCATTTGCAGCCAGGTGAGTACTCTGCTGGTTTGACAGCCTCAGCGTCCGAGGTGCCGTATTTATCATCAGTGGGCCCTGGCCTCGGCGCCGGCTTCCCCCCAGCATTTGTCAGCACTGAGGCGAGGTGCTGGCGTGGCAGCGAGCGGCCTCAAGCAGAAATAATTCTTATCGTGTATGCTGCTGGCTCAGCTCCGCTTTGCCTCACATGGTGACAATTTCTGCCTGCCATCGGTCCCCCCTTTGGATCCCAGTCATGCAGGCGGCCAACACAGCCAAAGGATGCGTGTTTGTGCAGTGTTTCAGTGTTTGCGCCTTTGGGCTCCATCAGCAAACTTTGGGAAAGTGAATTCTTCTTCCCAGTCACTTTGCCCCTTTCCTGGCATATTTAGCATTCAATATCTCCTGTGCTGACCTTGTTCTTTAAATTGCATTGGGACTTCTCTTGCTCGAGATGCAGGTCAGCCCAAAAACAGTCAAGTGTGGAAAAACATGCCATAGCTGTTCACTGGGGTCAGAGCAGCACAAGTGACCTAAATTTGAAATGCTCCATACTCCATGGCTGATCCAGCATCCTCAGGCTGCAGCCTGTCTGTCTGCTGCAGTTGCAGACCAAGAAGTGATTTTGATTAGGAGCAAGATTTCCAGCAATTTAATCTACTAAAATTTGTAGTTTGGAAATCTGGGACAAAATGGAGGTTAAAAGAGAAAGCAAGAGAAAGAAATGCAGAAAAAGACAAGTTGTAATTGAGAAGCTCGTGTGAAACACAAATTGCATTTTGGTCATACAGTGGGGTGTGTTTTGGCAGTTCAATTTGTTAATTTTCTAGAACAGGCATGAAATCGCTATATTTATGTATATAGGAATTAATAATAGCTTACAAAAGCAACACATTAGCTTTTTTTTGGGTGGGAGGAGAAACCAAGAGCTGCCTGAAGGCGAAACATTTCTAATTCCCTTCTTTAATTTATTTTGTGTTTTAAATTTTTTTTAAGAGAGCTCCTTTTTCATTGTGTGCTTTGCTGTTGCCCACACTGGTGCTGGAGGAGAGCATCTGTGCAGTCTGCATAAATTGATTCAGAGGGTGGCCGACTGACTGTGCTTGGTGCTTCCTTCAGGTCACAGCTGCCATGGTTTGCCACCGTCTTTTATGCGTGCATGAGCACGGGCAAACGCACCCAAGATGTAGGAGTGCGAGTTTGAGGCATCAGCCCCCGCACATGCCGGCTGTGATGCTTGCTCACTGAAAAACATGGAGCAGAAAAAGCCAGGGAGGTTTTCCTCTGTAAGGTGAAGCTTGTAGGAGCACGCCTTGCATTGCTTTTGCTGTTAAAAGCAGATGCATTTTTGGTGGTTTGCTTCTAGGCCACTAAATGCTCCTGACTTCTTTCCTGACGCCCAGTGATGGCAGCAGTATCTCAGGAAGGGAATCTTGTCCTTCCCTCTTGTACAAGGGACGAGCCCTGGGTCAGTGGTGATAACCCAGGAGTACATTCTACAACTAGTGTGAAAAATTTTGGGGGTTTTGGTAGGGCTTTTGAACACAACAGGAGAGAGGGTTTGGGGTGGATCCCCTCCCACCCCTTTTTTCCCTTAATTATGAGACGTTTCTGAGTGATTGTGCTGGTTGAACCATCCAGAGGAAAACAGCAGTGTTCCTGCAGGGGCTTGCAAGAATTTATACTGGGTTTTTTGCTGACACCTATTTTTATATCAGAGATGGCAAAAACATACTGACTTATCTAGTCTATCTGCTTGTGAATATATTTCATTTCCATATGCATCCAGCCTTGCAGTGTGTTTGATAAGTTGGGTTACTTGTTTTAGCTCATCTGTGCTTCTCCCTTCCCCTGGAGCTAATCCAGAAAATGTCTTGAAAGAGAAGGTTTTGTGGGGGGAGAAGGAGATTTCATTTGCATCATGAGGAAAATACGAAAAGTTTTCACAAGATGTGATGACTACATTTGATATCCTGTAGTTTTTGTTAGTCTAGAAGTGATTTTTTTTTCTCCTCTCTCCAAATCTGAGTGATCTGGGGGGATGGTGATCATCTATTCTTCTTAGATATTTTAATCTAGGACCTAAATAACATCTTTAATGAATAGGTTCACTCTCTGACAGTATTTCTGACATTTTCCACTTACTCTTATCTCCCCCATCCATGAGGTAGATTCTGTTTACTCTTCATAAAATAATTTGCATTTTAAACAGTAACATTTTGCTTAAGATCTTCATCCTTCTCTGCAGGAGATGGAGAAGTGTGCTGGGTAGGAAAGCTGTGATTTTTCTGGCATTCAGAAGAAAATACATAAATAAATACTGTAAACACACCCACATCTAAATATACAGAAGTAATGAAGTATGTATTTCCAATTAGTGTGTCCACTAGTGTGTCCAGAGAAGGGGAATGGAACCGATGAAGGGTCTGGAACCACAATGTGATGAGTGGCTGAGGGAGTTGGGATTGTTTAGCCTGGAGAAAAGGAGGCTCAGGGGTAGACCTCATTGCTCTCTACAATTACGTGAAAGGAGCTTGTGATGAGCTGGGGGTCAGTCTCTTCTTCCAAGTAACAAGACAAGAAGAATCAGCCCCAAGTTGCCACCCTGAGGGTTTGGATTGGATATTAGGAAAGTTTCTTCACTGAAAGGGTGGTCAAGCATTGGAACAGGCTGCCCAGGGCAGTGGTGGAATCACCATTCCTGGAAGTGTGGTGTATGGATGTGGCACGTGGAAATATGGCTTAGTGATCAACACAGTGGTGCTGGGTTAAAGGTTGGGCTCAATGATCTTAGAGGCCTTTTCTAACCTTTAATGATTCTATAATCCTAATTATCTCTTCAGGTTTTAAGCTTTCTCCTGCAACACTGGTATTAATGGTGACATTTGACATTTCAGTTACTTGTTTTCTACTGCTGGTGAATGAAAGAATATAACTGAATTCAAGTGGGGTAAAAAAGCAGTTTTATAAGAATTAGTAAGGTACTGTAAAAAAAATCTTGATTGTGTTTAGAAGTTTTCACTATCAGCATGGTATATATTTATCTTTTCAGTGCATGCATGACATCACATGAAAAAGGTGTAACATTGATAGAATGTGGTGCTTCACTGTGAAAATGTAGCACTTACAGATTTATTTAGCAATTTTGTGTGGTTTTTACTCCAAGTTATTCTGCTTTTATGTACTTCAAGAGAAATGCACCTATGTATGCATGTAGGTCTGGCATATTTACTGACATAAATTTCAGAAAGAGCAGTAGTTGTTCACTTTGTGAGCTGTGGTAATTAGGTAAATGTTCATACTTGTTAAATTTTGTTTTTAGCTACTGAGAAGAAAACAAAAAAGATTTACCAAAGATTGTGTCCAAAAATCAGAATACTCTATGTTTGTGCTAAACTCCTGTAGAAATTACAAGAAACTAAGAGAATCTAAGAAGGAATATGCAGTTCTTTATTTTAAATACTGTCCAAATTGGTGGTTTTGGCAGATATTTCTTGTTGACTATTGCCTCCCATACATTTTACAAGATAAACTTAAAAACCTGATTTTTGATCTACCTATTCATTCCTGTTTTATCTTATCCTTTTGCTTTTATCCATGTATTTTAATCCAGAACTCATAATGAAATTCAAGCTTTCAAAACAGTTCACAAAAATCAGCTATTTAATGCGTGGTTTGTCACTTTTACTTTTGTAACAGCTGTAAGATAAATAAAATAATGAGATATTTACAGCACAAGGTCAGGCAGTTTTTGTGATAGCAGCTTTTCATATAAGATTATAGCTAAAAAAGAGGGGAAGTGCTGAGTTACATAATTCACTAAAGTTTGACACTTAGAATTTGTGTTATAACAGCACTTCATAGGCTATAGATGGGGCTGTTTCAAGTCCTGTTGTAAATCTGACTTTACAAGGCTTTAATGTTCTGTAGGCTAATAAAAATCACTCTAGGATTGAATGTGTGAAATAAAAAAAAAATTGGTGTTTTTAATATATTTTAATGCTCAGGGTATTTTGTCATCTTAGGTGTTTTTTCACCAAGATTGCATTGCTGTTGGATTTTTGAATAAATCTTAAAGCTTGCCTTCATGTCTGAGAGAGGAGGGGCAAGAAAGAAAAGGAAAAAATTAAAAAAGGCATCCCAAAAATAGAAGTCTTGCATTTGCACAGTAAAGTTTAAGGTATCAACGTGAGCTTTGGCACTGGAGAAAAGGGCATAAATATTGAGCATGAAATATAGTGTAATAATAAGTGATAACATTTTCACATGGTTGAAGTATAAGCCTTCCAGGAGCTATAGAGGATAAGCTGTAAGCCCCAGAAAGGCAGCTTTTCTGGAAGACTACCCCTGTGCACCATACATCTCTCCTTGTTTGAAAGGTCTGGGGTGCTAAGCAGGAGAGGTATTTGTCTGACCTGAAATTTTGAGGGTTTATACAGTTTTTGCATGGTATTGTTGAAAGAATTCACCTGCTTGGCAGCTACTGTGAAAATGCCAACAGTTAGGAAGTGTGATCAAAAATATCCATCTTGATTCCACATAAGCAGCAGTGGCTTATAGGAGGAGTTAGCCCTCAGCCAAACGTGCTGCACTTTGCCATTTAAGCAATCTTGGTGCAAGGCAGTGCAGGGCTGCCATAACAACGTGCCCCAGAAATCTTGCTCCCTTCCCTTTGTGGTAGTGATGCGAGAACAGTGAAAACTTGAGCTCGGGAATACTGTGTTAACATTTCCCCCAGTCCCTATGCTACTTTGTAATTTATGCTAGTTGTATTCAATGCTGGAGTTGTTGTTTCTGGCTCCCTTGTCTAATCTGGAAGGAGAGGAATGTCACATGCAAGGGTGACACGAGCCTGACCATGACCTGCAAGGCTTTCAATGGCCTCATCTAGGGGAAGGAAATCCATGCAAGAGCATTAACTTAAGGCCAGGAGGGACTTGGGAGCAAACATCTACAAATTTCTCTCATCCGTACTCCTTCCCTTGTGTCCGTGGGCTTGAAGTCATTCGTTTCCTCAGTGAGTATGATAAGCTTTCACCAGTGTTAGGTGACAGTAGCGTGCTACCCTTCTTCACCAGGTTGTGGTGTCCCAAGTACCTCTGGCATTGCTGTTCCAGCCAGTTTCCCTGCAAAGGGCACATTGCATTTTGTTGCTGTTGGGTGAAGGAGAGAGAACTGGTGAAGCTGTTGACTCTGTCAGCCACACAAACTGTGCCACGGGGACCCAAGGGAGCCCCAGCAGTCACACAACCTGCGGCACACAGTTTGTGCTTTGGACAAGGGCACACTGTTGTTTTGTCTCTCATTCAGCTACTGGGAGGGACCCTGGGCTGGGCCGTGCTCTTTTGGGCTGACAGAGATAGCCAGGCTTGCATTGCACAGGTGCACAAGAGACCTGCCAGGGATAAAAGGGAAAATCAGCCTAGGATAAAAGCAGCTCCAAAAGATAATGTGTCCTGTCACCTTGGTCCCTGGCAAAGTGGCCAGGTGCCAGCACCTCCCAGACAGCTCCAACATGGGCTTAAATGAAGTTTAAGACTGCTGGCTGTTTATCTAATGTTGTTCATTGTTCTGTACAGGCAATTGTAGAAATTAAGGATTCAAATACGGGGGTAAAAAAATATTATTTCTTCAGATTTTTAAGTATTGCCTTCGTTTTGCATATGTAAGAAGCTATGCTCCAGAGCTTTCCTCACAGTTAGGCAAGAAAGTTGCTTTTCTTTACGTTAGACACTGTTGCTTGGAGGTAGAGAGGGAGAGATTGAAAATTTAGGGGAGTTATGAAACTGTGTCCCCCTCACGTATACTCTGTGGTAAAAAAAACAAAGGCTTTTTATTAGTGTTATTTTTCCTATAGCTAGATCTTCCCTTGAAAACACTTTCATGTGCTGTATTGTTTACTTGTGTTTTCTAACTTGGGCTTAAAACTGCCAGGCAGCTGGGGACTTCCTTTCCCTAGTTCTTGTCCACAAGGAATTACTGGACAGGAAGAGAGAGTTCTGCAAGAAGTAAGGCAAGGACAGGACCTTCAGGTGAGCACATCAGAACTCCTCCTAGAGAAAGGGAATTAAGGTATCTTTGATGGTTTGAATGCTTTATTTGCCTCAATTTGCATCCTTTGAATTCATATCATACTGAAGTCATGCCCTATCAGGCAGGAAGGACAGTTGTTCAAGTGCCCAATATTTTGAGCATGCACGACAGCAAAATCCTGTTAAAATGATGATACCTGGTTGGAGTATATCTGGTTGTGTGTTAAAACTGTTAGACGTAGGAGGTTTTGTTTTAGGAAGTGTAAAACAATGTGCCTGCAGGCAGCTGTGCAGCTTTGGTGTGAGGAGGACTGTGCTGGATGGTTTCAGAGGTGTAAAACAAAAAAAACAGTGTGCTCATTTTAACCCTCTGTGCCTCCTGTAGTTTCATTTCAAAGTACAGAATCTCTTACTTTATGCAGTTTCTGTTCCTAGTGAGGGTTTAGTTACGGGACAGAAGCACAGACAGGTCTGAACACAGATCAGTTGTTTGCTTTGGTTTTATGTGCTTTGGTATCAGCAGTCTGTGGTGAATTGGCAGCACAGCAAGTCCTGTGATAAGAGAGAATGTCTGGGCCATAGACTGTCCCTGTGCTCCACCTTGAAATCCTCTGGGTATCTCCTCCTCTGAATGCGGTTGAACATAACACATGAGTGTGTTATTACAGATAGTGAGAAAGCATCTGAGCAATTATTCTTTTTGAGAGGTGCTGTTCTGATTTGAAGAGAAAGGAGGGGAACAGAAGCTGCTCTGTGTTGGCATCGTGGTGCACAGTGGCTGCTTGTGGGTACCACTTCTGCTTGTGTTGTGGAGGTCCCGGGATAGACAAAGCCAGGTTTAGTCACACACATTTTGTAATTACATAACCCTTTGGGGGTGGCTTTGTATACTCATCTAGTACTAGATCAGAAAATATGAGTAGTCATACTAAGCCTTTTGCCACATGTTTGTTGAGGTTGTGGAAGCACACAGCGAGGGTTCTTTTGCATTGTGTAGAAAGCAAGTTCTTCCTTGGAGTTTTGCTTATTTTTACTTTTGAGTGTGTGTAGATTTAACCGAAGAACATGTGTTCACAGAGTTGTGCTATTTAAGTTAATGTGGGGTGACTCAGTGTGTATTCACTGCTGCAAGCCCACAGCGACTGCGACAGAACATTTTATTGTCTGAAGACAATGCTAATAATGGTAGCATTAAAACAGTGTTGGAATTTCACAAGACAATATTCTGTTCCCAGAACTGCCAAGGGACAAAGAGATTTACCATGGTCAGACAGGGAACAGGAGCTGGCCTGCAATGCAAACAGTGCCCTCCGCTTCTGCTGGGCTGGGCTGGGGTGTCCTGCCCCTCTCTGCTCCTGCTTCCCGGAACCTGCTCCAGAGTTTGTCACAGCAGCGAGCACCTCTGCAGAGCAAGCACGGCAGCGATTAGCTGTGCTGGGAGCTGTTGTAACACAGCCCCTTCCCAGGATGATCCTACTCTAAGCTGCTTTCATCCAACAGGTGAGCTATCCCCCAGCATCTTGGCCAGCTGAAAGGGCTGGAAAGGGCAGGCACTTCTCTGGCTACCCCTCACCTATCGCTGCTCTGGTGCATGGTCCCACCAGGTATGCAGTTTGCTGAAGGAGAATTTGGGATAGGTGTAGTGTTTTGCAGTTAATACATTGTGGCTGCTGTGACATTCCCATAACTCACAAAGTAATGATTCAGAAGTGATGCAGTTTATGTTGGTTGTGCATTTCTTTACCATGAGCTTTGGTGGAGGGATCATAGGATGAAACCAATGTGACTGTGGTGACTAGTGGAGGGCAGGTGTGCTGTCTTTGTAGCTGAGGTATAGATTATAAGTGCAAATAAGTTGTTCACATGAAATTAATAAGCATTACTTATGTATTATTAATCCTTAGCACTTTATTGTTGTGTAAAAACAATAATAGTTTCCTTATCGAAAGAGTTGTTAATAATGCTTGGATCTTGAAAACAAAGATGCGGAGGTGGGAGCTGTATGCATTTATTCTTTCATAGGAAATATTTAAAGTAAAACATTTCCACCCTCATAAATACTCCTTTGTAGCAGGTTCCTGGTATGCTGGTGTAATAGTCAGATTGGATAATGACAGCATAGACAATACAATGAGAAAAGGAACTGAAGAAGAAACTTTTGGCAGTGCAGAGACACTGGCTGGAAACCTCATCAACCATAAACCACATTTGTAGTATCATGGCTAACATCCAGTGTAGACAGCATTTGTAGTGCAAAGCCATTTGGAGGTTCACTGGTGGTGAGCACAAAGTTTGCTTCTCTGCATTAGTAACTAGCAGATAAGATAGCTGTGAATACAGGCTCTGAGTCTTGCAGTGGACATCTTTAAGATGCGAATCCACTGAGTACTTGCTTCTTTAATGACTCCCAGCAGCATTTCCTGGGAGCCATGTGACTGAGTACCAGAGGGCTGGGCTTATCTCTTAAAATGGATCCTTTCAAAATGTAGTTTGTGTTTGGTGGGGATAGTGAAGAAAAAGAGCTGATTTAAGGAAAATTGAATGGGGGAAGTGTCACATGTTTTGCAGTGTTGAGATTCCAGGCATCCTTGCTGTGAAAAACGGGAGTTTAATTACCCAGGTTTTGTATGGGTTTGCTGAGTTGCTTTAGTTTGTTTGTCCTCTATCAGTCTCTATTAATGCTATTATTTACTTTCACTAAACAGAAAAAAAATAATTCAGGGATCACTGTTGCTCAGTGTCAGCTGGGAATATAGATACTGAGTTGTATCACTCCAAATATTGGTGTGTTCTTGCTTGTACTGTTGGCAGAAACACTGGGGAGAGTCAAACAGCCTAACTCAATATTGCTTACGTATCTTCTATTTTCTTTTGACAAAATCATTTTGCATGGCTCTGCCTCAATGTGGTCTTCTGTGAGCTGCAAGGAGCAGATCACATCATTATTGAACTGGCTAGTTCAGTCCATGTGATACGTACCACAGAACATTTTGGAGTACTTTCGGCAATTTTCCTGCCCCATACATGTTTTGGGGCATTAGAACATCTCCTTTGATTAGACAGTTTCTAAATAGCAGCATTTGTTATACCTGTCACTTGATTTTGTCCCAGTATATCATGTGTGTCCCTGCATATCACCAATACAGGGAATTTGGGGCATGTTTTCAGCATGACAACCAGTCTTGCACAGAATGGCACAGCACATCAGCCCTCTGTTTAGCCTCTACTGACAGTTAAACACTGGCATTAGCAGCTTTTTATCCTTCTCACCCCCTTTCCTGAACTGATTTCTTAATGCTGTACACAAAGCAGTCCTGCACAGCACTGCCTGTTAAGTCGCTGCCTTGCTGAATAAATTACAGGTGCCTGCTGCTAAAAAAAGGAAGAGATGATGCTTTTCTTTCTCTACGTGGTTCTTGTTCTCTTCCTCATGTTTTCTTGATTTTCTGAAGTCGTCCTGTTTTGTGTGCTGTTGGCAAGTAAATCACCAAGAAATGCAAAAAGCAAAAGAGCAGAGGAAATGCCCGGTGCGTACTGAAAAGCAAATATTCCAGTCTTTCAAGCATGGAGAAATAGCAAGAGGTGGATATAGATGGTGATGAATTTAAAGATGTATTTTATTACTCTGTTTTCCATGTCTGGATCATCTGTTGCTGAGGAGAGGGTGAAACAAAGGAACACTTGATTTTTGGCACGACTGAAACAGAGGTGGCAAGATGAGGTCAGAGAATCGTATAGGTTAGAGGGGACTTGCAGAGGTCATCTAGTCCATTCTGCTGACCAGCCTGATCCATCTGATCAGGTTGCTCAGGGCCATACAGAGGACACTTTTGAGCATCTCCACGGATGAAAGTCCAGCAGACTCTCTGGACTTCTGTTTCAGTGTTTCACTTCCCTGAAAATAAAAAGTTTTCCCCCCCTGTATAAGGCTGTAATATCCCACGTTGCAGCCCTGGTCGATGCTCCCTTTCCTCTCTGTGCACCTTTAAGGACAGTTCGTGTCCCCTCCCAGCTGGCAGTAGCAGATAGTGGGTAAGTCTCCCTGTAGCCCTCTCTTTTCATGACAGAGAAAACACAGTGCCCTCACCCTCTCCTCCTACACTCCAGTTCCTCAGCTGGTTCTGGTGGGTCAACATGGGTCTGGCACTGGGCAGCCTGTGCTGCTCCGGGCAGCATGCCTACTGGAAAAACTGTTTCCTGTGCTGCATCCCAAGAGTACCCTGAGACTGGTTTCTCTTTTCATGTCAACTGACCTTAATTTCTTTCCTTTTTCAACCTTTTTGCATGACATCTCCAAAATAGTAGCATTTTCAAGTGCTTGCATGGAGTGTGATGTCACACCAAAATCTATGTATGATTGTTGAAAAGAAAAAGAAGCAACTGTTAATTTGTAATTCAGTTGCTTTTATCTCTCATGATGTTCATTTTTACAACGCCACCCATCCAGCAAGACTTGATCCTGGCTTTTTTTCTTGAAGAACTTAAAATATGTTGTCCAGTGTGAAATTAAATATTCTGCAGTCAAATGCAAACATGCAACCCAAAAAGGCATATGCTACTCCAGGTCCAGTATCTATGTGTAAGTCATATTCTGTTAGCAAATGAAGTGGAAAAATGGCTCAAATAGTTTCTTGTGCTGCTTCCCCATTTTTTTTATATTAGGTTGCCCCTGGTATTTCAAGAGTTTCTATCCAGATACTGTATACTCTCACAGCAAATCCAAACACCGTTTAGCAGGGCAAAGAACATTTGGAGGCTGGCTCAGTGCTCAGAGCCTTCTTTTAACCTCTGCAAAGTCCCTTGTCTTTCTCAGCAGCACTGAGTGTGGTGTAGATATCCAACATTTTCTAGCTAGGGGAGAAAAAAGAAAAATACAAGATAAAATTTCTGAATCTTAGTTAATCAGGTGTAACAAATACTGGCCTGAAAGAGGACATCAGATTGTAAAGATCCTAAGAAGCAGGATCAGGCATGCTTAAACACCCAGGTG
Source organism: Oxylabes madagascariensis (assembly GCA_013400675.1). NCBI lineage: Eukaryota > Metazoa > Chordata > Aves > Passeriformes > Timaliidae > Oxylabes > Oxylabes madagascariensis. The sequence goes on along the minus strand of VYZR01055999.1, from coordinate 97,822 downwards.
AATGAGCAGAGAGCTGTGGCACTTGATGAATTCTCACGTGATTTTTAAGATCTCCGCTATCCCTCAGCTGAAAATTCACCCACAGTTATTTTGTATATGTATTCTAAAAACATTATGACCATTAAACATTGTCTAATATATGTATAAATTCTGCATGGCTAATTTAGACTTTGGACAATTCATTTTGTTCTTACAATTATATTTGAGAATTCCTCTAGAGTAATCCACCAACTCATCAAAGAACTACTGAGTATAAGTTAAAGCAAATAGTACGTCAAGAGATTGACAACTTGATTTTATGTTGTTATTTCTCACTGTCTGAAGAAATTGGATGTGTCTCTCCATCCCTGAAATGAAGTAATCCCAATACAATATTGAAGCACTCATGAAGAGTTGTTGCTCATAGCATGTTGCTCCTCTTGGAACTTGAAATAATGTGCATCATTTTACAAGGTGCATGAATAAAATATTAGAAAGGTAGAGTTTGTGACCTAGTTAGAAGTTATGTGCATGATCTCTTCTCCTTGGTTGAACTGAGGAAACTAGAGTGGGGGATAGCTTTACGTACAACAAACATTATCTTAGTTTTTGGTTTTGTTTCTTTTAGTGAAAGGGTCATTTATGATTGTGTGCTCTTTTGATTTGGGACTGAGCATAAAATAGCTAGACATCCAAAAATTTAATATGCACAGTGAAATTTAATTAGGTAACTGCATAAAAATCAAAGGGATTCTTTTGTAGACAGGAAGCAAGAATCCCCTTTTGATTCTTTCAGCACATATGCAGCTAAGTCCTGTTTTCATCTCCTCCTCTTCAGCAAGAGGTGTTAATAATAGATGTGTATTATCTGCTGCCAAGGGTGATGGGCCAGGGATATAAGGAGGAATGGACTATATTCCTTGCACTTGCATGGCGCCTTCTTCATGTAGCAAAAGTGCACAAAGTCTAATATTTCAAAAGGCAGTCTTCAACTTTGTACATTCCAATTTGATTTGCTAAATTTTGTCTCCACACACACCAAGCACCTATTTCTTGGTCACAGTTTGACTTTTGGATGCTAAGTACCTCTTGAAAGTATGCACAGAATCTCTGAATTTAGGTTAAATGAAGCATTTCCATGAAAAATAGAAGCCTAGCTTTTTCAGTACCTGAATTCATCTTTCTTTTTTTTTGTAAAAATGAAGAAAAAAGTGTATCTGTTTATAAAAATGTTTTCATATCTATAACATGGACTAACTGTTGGGAAAGATAGTAAGCTTCTAATGTGTTCCAGTTACACCTCTCCAACTTAAGTTATTTATTGGTTTTCTTTTTTGGTAGATTAGGCAATACTGAATAAAATTATATTTGTTAAAAAATCTGTTCAATATTCACTCTCAGAATGAGAGACTACCTGCAATATT